>JADGMU010001230.1:0-72537 GCA_016920895.1 Vaccinium myrtillus | reverse complement strand
TTGATCATCCCTCTCTTCCTCTTTCTGTCACATAACATCCGCCGCCTCTCTCACTCACAAAATCTCTCTCTGAATTCACACACCTTATCCATTACAATCACAAACTGACAACCAACGCATCTAATCCTCACAACTTCTACCCAATTTCAAACTCTCTGAGGTGCTGGCTCGGATCCTTTTGTTTGATTCCAAATCTCTCTTTGTTCCCTCACCATAGTTCACTAGCTATAACGAATCAATTAAGCTTACGAGGCCGTTTGGCCGACTGTTTTTTGATTTTTCGATTTCTCCTTTTCGGTTTCTGGGTGTTTGGCCAACACACCCAGAAGTTGTTTTACCAAAAACTGTTTTTCCGTTTTTGAAGATAGAAGCCAGAAATCAAAAATAGGTTAGGAGCTGTTTTTTGATTTCTACTTCTCCTTTTCCCTTTCCAAAACACATTCTGCACATTTCTCCCAAACACTCCTTCCACATCCAAAACTCATTCTGACCAAAAACCAAAAAACTAAAAAGCCAAAAAGTTAAAAATCAAAAGCTAAAAAGTAGGCTCCCAAACACCCCTTACATTCACAACAAGAGAGAGTTGTGAACATTTATTCCGCTTGGGGAATCGTGAATTACTAAAACTCAACGCAAAGTGCCTGAATAAGGTAGAATTGGACGGGAAGCTCCTCTCCCATTACTGGAGAGGATTTGCTTCCTTATACAAATCTACTACTACTTTAAAAAATCTGAAGAATAAAAAGTGTTTCCCATACTTTTGATACCAAAAATACCCCTGCTAAAAAGAGCAATTACATTTCAACCGGAATTCTTATAAGTTATTAACTGGAATCGTTTAAAAAACTGAAGACGCGACGTCTTGAATACCTGCGGTGCACCTCTTGGTGAGTCAAAGGTACGCGACTGTAAGGAAATATTCTTACGGCATTGTCGTTCCGAATGGAGATCCAATCACGCCAAATCAGAAGGTAATCTGATCGTAGTGATTGATCTTGTTATTTTTTCCTTCATCTTCATCCTAAAATCATCAAGGTGAAAAAAGAGTTCAATGATAGTGGCCTCTAGCACTCTGTTTCTCTTGAACCTCGAAATTAAGATTTTCTATTATGCAGGGGGAGACGCAGCAAATCGATACACGCAGAGTGTACGACGGATATCTGAAACAAGAGTTCCTATCGTGCTTTATTCGCGCCCAAATAGCAAAATCATCCTTTTTGTTGCATATAGACATCTACGCCATCAGAAGCCTTCATGTTTCTCTACCCAGAAAATGAAAATAGCAGAATGCTAGGGAAAGTTGGTTCACATTCTTCCTTTAAATTCGAGACTTCGGCACTTCGTAGAGGATTGCACAAAATGACCAATGACCTGGACATTGGACACAACTTTTCAGAAAATATGTGCAAGCTGTTCGACAAAATGCCTGTTACGTTCTCTGGAGAAAATGTCTTCTAAAGCATTTTTTCCTTTTGGTATGTGTTTCTTCCTTTGCTCTTGAGAATTTTTATTTTTATTTTATTGATATTACATTACATTTCATATCACACTCAATTGCTTTCATGCATTGACGAGTGAATAAATGAATTTAAGATCATTCTAATTTGGAGGGATCTTTAAGCGCTTTCCTTCAAACTTCTTTGTCAACAATTTATATATGGATAAAGTCTTATGGAACTTTGATCTATTAGTTGTTCATAGGTTTTATGTCTGGTTCTTGTTCCACTCCTACCCAAAATGGAACCTATTTGGCCTGGATTTGATAAATTGTAGATAATAATTTTCAACAAAACACTTCCAATAGCTTTTGAAAGTTAAAATTTTAAAAATTTGCTCCCAAAATTTTTCAAAGCAGGCATAATATTAAGCGTAAAATGGTTAAGGGTATCACCAATGAAATACTCAAAATTGAATACCCAGACACATCACCTTTTGATAATTTATTTATAGTTTGGCAAAAGTTAACAATGTAGAGGTCTACAATGGCATAATCAAAATTGATTGTTATATCACATTTTTAAACTAAAAAAGAAACTAAATTATTTAAAAAACTGTTTTTTCACTAAAAATTGTTTTTTTCAAAACTTTTAAAAGCAGTTTTTGAAAGAAAAAAAAAATAGTTTTCCAAAAAGGAAAAAGTTTCGGAAAAAATTAACAGTTGTCGAAAAAATCATTTTAGACAAAAAAAATCCAATTTAAAAAAATAAACAGCTCTTGAAAAAAAAAAGTTAATAATTTTTGAAAACATTGTTGAAAAAGAGAGAGTGAGAGATTAAATAGAGAGAACGTTTTTGTGTAATGATGGATGTACTTATTTGAGGAGATGTAGGATCAATGAAATTGATTATTGTGAAAAGGTTGGTAACTTTAAGTATGCAAAAGTCAAAATTTGAGTATTGGTTAAGATGTTGCTAACTTTGATTATTTTATTGTGGGCACTTTTTAAGCCTTACGTTTCTAACTTTAGTAATATTTTGATTTTGAGTATGACATTGTGGAAGGGCTAACAAAACTCAACTTTCGCACCGTCATTCAAAATGAATTTGGGTGTCCGTAAGGGTTTGGAGTCTAAATAGTCTATATTGTGTATTAAAACAATACAATTTTTAAGGGTAAATTATCAGAACCACGAATGAGATTTCTTGAAATTACAATTCCCCTCACGTCTAGAAAATTAGAATTTACCCATATCACATAACAAATTACTCTACTGTTGCGATGAAGCTGTTCGGAAAACGATGGAATCTATCTGAGATCATCAAATTCTTATTACAATGTACCTAAGTGTCATTTTATAGCCAATGAAAATCTATTTTCATACCTCTATAGCTTTTCATAAGCTACAAATGGACAGTTTAGTCCATTGTTATTAGGATTTAATTATGCCAGACAAATTTGGTCGGATTTTCAAATGGCTACATCATGATATTGGGTAATTTGTAATGCAACAGTGACTTATTTGAAATTTTCCAAACTTGATGGGCCAATATGCAATTTCTAGAAACCTCAATGGTGGTTTTGATAATTTACCCAAGTTTTAATCCTATGCACGAGTACAAGCAAAGCACAAGGAAGAATTTTTTTATTTTTGATCATGGCACAAGGAAGAATTGGTGTCTTGGTGAAGGGAAATAATAGAACAAGTCAATTTGATATTCCTTTCGAAGCAAGCTTCAATAGATAAAGTGGGTTTTGGAACAACTACATGTTAGGCAAGACTGAGGGGCGAGGGCACAGTGACACAAGGAGATGAACAATGAAGACGAGGAGAGGGGATGGAGGGAGAGAAAAAGATTTTCATACCTAAACATATGGAAAAGTTAATTAACTTGTTCGCAATGACAAGGCGTGGCATATTGGAGATAAAATTGTCCTCGTAATTCCTCGCAAGAAACAGATTTCATGATTGTGGTACTTATCCAAGTCACATAATGTACATGTATAAGCAAGAATGAAACAGAAAGCTAAACACCGTATCTAATTAGTAAAGTTCATGAGATCGGGGAAAAAAAATGACTATAAGGTGAGAAGTGAAATTGAATTTTTATTTTTTTTGATCGGCAAAAAAGATTTCATTAATCTTTGAAGGGTAAACACATATTTAATGGATCACGGGCACACCGGTAAAAGCCACCTAAGAACCAATTCCAAAGGAAAACAATCCAAAAACCACACCAAACTAAGAACACCCCAACCACAAAAGCCTAAAAAAAACTACGGAGTTAAAATTCCAAAGACAAAGAGGCATCATCCTCAAACTCATCAAAATCCTCCAAGCCATCAAAATCGTTGATTCTTTCAGCAATTTTGGCCTCCCTCCATTTCAATTGTAGCTCCTTTCCAAGTGGGCCGTCCTTCTCGGTCGAGGGACCACTTCCGTCATATGCCTTTCAACAATAATGTTGGTTTGTTTTATTTTTGTGAGACCAAACGTGTTGATTTTTCAAACGTTTTGATTTTTCGACCACAGCTCGAACATTTTGATTTTTCAACTCTAATCAAACTTCAGCTACTAAATAAAAATCATGCAACTTGCACCCACAAAATGCACACATGATTAATTGAGATGAACAATGAAGACGGAGAGAGGGAGAGATGGTTTCTCACCTAGATGTGGATTGGGAAAGTTATTTAACTTGTTCGCAATGGCAAGTTGTGGCAATTAGGGATAAAATTATCCTCCTCATTACTCTCAAGAAATACTAAATTTTTTGATCGTGATACTTTTTCAAGTCACATAATCATAATGTATGAATATAATCGAGAATGAGAGAGAGCGTGAGCGCGAGCCAATAAACATATCTCAAAACTCAAATTAATGAAATTTATGTGATCAAAGATTAAAAACGAGAGTCTAGGGCGAGAAGCGAAGTTGAGAATTAGATGGTACTAGAAATTTAAGTAACTAGGAAAATGCTAACATGTGCCCACTAGGTTGAAAAAGTGTGTTGAAATGTGTGAAAAATGTATCGAAGTATAGGGTTCGGCGTTGGTGCTGTGCACGATCCTCGCCGTCCGTTCAACAATCCAATGGTCTAGATTTGATCTCTATCATGCGACATCAGAGTCGTTCATTGCAAGGTGAAATATGGACCATTGGATCGCCAAGCAGACAACAAGGATCGTGCACAACATGCGCGCTGTGCACCAGCGCACATCACCAACTCCGCTCCCATCAATGTATGTGCAAATATATTGAAAAGTGTAAAAAGTGAACTGGAGTGTGTGTTTTTTTTTCTTTTATGTGCTTGTTGTATGCCCAGCTTATTGCGTACCTAGTGGGCACACAACAAGAAGACTTTTCTATAAATTTAAGTAACTAGAATGCCTAAATTAGATCTTTTTAGGGGGACCGTTGATTTGAAGCAGCATTAGTTAGCATTGTTGCCTACTGCTTTGTCACATGGAAAAGTTTGCACCTCGAAAATTGTTTAGAATTTAAAATTAGTAGGTGAATTTAGGTCACAATAATTTCAAATTGTAACTAAATTCTGAGTGCTTTTCTTTTGGGATGTAGCATTGCTATATTCCATTCCACCAGGACCTGGCATTGCTTCACAAGGGCTCTACACCACACTATTCTATTACCACATCAAAGTGCGTTGGGTTCACGTAAATATGTGATGCATGATCCGGATAAAAGCAAGAGCAATGCTCTAAGAGCATCACATAATTTCTCCCTTTCAAAGTGGACCGTCCTTTTCAGTCGAGGGGCCACTTTCATCGGGTGTAAATCAAAAAATATTTGACATTTTTGAAGTGATGGATAATGAACTTTTATAATCGAACATAAAGATAAAAACATTAGTGAAATGTCACTAGTTTTTGTAAAAATTCTAATTTCGTACAAATAATTAAAAAAAAATCGCCACCACACTCCTGCCGACCTCATCTCTGGGCCGACCACTTTGGTGACCAAAAAAATTAATGAAATGTCACTAATTTTTAGCAATTCTAATTTTAAATATAAAATTCAAAAAATCACTAATTTCAAACATAAAATTCAAAAAAATACCACCCCACCTCTTGCCGACCACCAAATGTTACTAATTATTAAAAATTCTAATTTTGATCATTAAATTTAAAAAAAATCATCACTCCACCTCTGGCTGACCACTTCTGTCGACCAAAAAAATTAGTGAAATGTCACTAATTTTTAAAAATTCTAATTTTGAACATAAAATTCAAAAAAATCGCCACCCCACCTCTAGCTGACCACCACCCCACCTCTGGCTGACCACTTCTGTCGACCAAAAAAATTAGTGAAATGTCACTAATTTTTAAAAATTCTAATTTTGAACATAAAATTCAAACAAATCACCACCCCACCTCCAGCCGACCACCACCCCACCTCTGGCTGACCACTTTCGGCAACAAAAAAAGTTAATAAAATGTCACTAACTTTTAAAAGTTCTAATTTCGTACAAAAAATTCAAAAAAAATCACCGGCCGACCACTATCCTACTTTTGCTTGACCACTTTTGGCGGCCCAAAAAATTAGTGAGATTTCACTAATTTTTAAAAGTTCTAATTTAGTACAGAAAATTCAAAAAAAAAAAAAAAAACAACTCCTACCTTTGGCCACTACCACCCCACCTCCGTTCGACCACTTCCGGGCGATCAAAAGATTAGTGAAATATCACCACGTTTTAAAAGTTTTAACTTTGTATAGAAAATTCAAAAAAATCAACTGCTACCTCCGGTCGACCACTACCCCCACCTCCGATCGACCACCTCTGGCGGCCCAAAAAATTAGTGAGATTTTACTAATTTTTAAAAGTTCTAATTTCGTACAAAAAATTCAAACAACTCCTAACTCCGACCACTACCAGCCCACCTCCATCCGACCATTTTCGCATGATAAAAAATTAGTGAAATGACACTCATTTTTAAAATGTAAATTCAGATGAATATATACTAAAAATATTTAAGATGGACTGAAGATGTTTGGGGTAAGGGTATGTGTGGTTTATCTTTCCTTGAGCCAAATATATGATGTGATCTCTGCACTTCAATGGTATTCCACAAGCTCATTTTCCAAGCGCTGTCCGAAGGTAAGGGTAATAACTCTCTAGCCCTTGTGGTCTAACTCTGCTGGTCCATCTGGAAAGAGAAATGGTGTAACGAATCCGTCTTCTCCAAAAGTTTGGTAAATGAAAATGGCATAATACACGTTCCTGTTCACATACAGGAAAATACCTTACTCTTCTACTGGAGTACGGCAATATTCTCAGACTCTTTGTATTTATGTTGATGGCGTACTATGTTGAACCACATGCCTGATCCCATCTCTGATTATCTCATATCATGGGGTGGACGTGAATCTGAATTTATGTTCTCTAGAGAGAAATTTAGATGAATACTAAAATTTAATCCCTCCGTCCCTATTTAAGTGTGTTATTTCGTAAATCTAACTTATTAAAAAAAATCATCATTACGCATTTCACGTCAACTTTTACCTCTAGTTTACACTTTTTACATCAACTTTGCCTCTACTTTCCAAAATTGTCCTTCACTTTTAACTATTAACTCTTTACTCACTAACTTTTCAAAAGGGCAAAATGATAATCGGATCAATTTTTATTCATTAACTTTTCAAAACACTCAATTATAAAGGGACAACCCAAAATGGAAATTTAAACACTAAAAAGGGACGGAGAGAGTAGTGGATTTACGTTTTCTTGAGAGAGTGTGTGTTTAATCTTTTTGCTAAATGAATACTAGAAACAATGATTTTATATTTGATTGCAAAAATTCCTTCTCATTGCCTTCACAAAGACAAAATATAGTGCATTTATGACTAATTTTTCCTACATTTGGTGTTCCACTAACAAAACACTGTTTTTTTCAAAAACCGAGACAGATCATTCTCTCACAATACATCACATAAAAAATCGTGAAAAACCAATTTTTTCAAAAAACCACCTTATTGAAGCACCCCCTTAAGATAGACTCCATTTTTTGGACTGAAAATGTTTGGGATAAGGGTATGTGTGGTTTATCTTTCTTTGAACCAAATATGGATGTGATCCTTGTACTCCAATGGTATTCCACAAAATATTGTGTGGCTAATTTTCCCAGAAGGTAAGGGTATAACTCTCAAGCCCTTGTGGTCCAACTTTGCTGGTCCATCTGGAAAGAGAAACGACATAACGAATCCGTCTTCTCCAAAAAGTTAGGTAAATGAAAATGGCGGAATACGCGTACGTGTCCACATCCAGGAAAATGCCTTTCTAGAACCATGACTGATTCCATCTCTGATTTTCTCATATCATGGGGTGAACGTGAATCTGAATTTACGTTCTCTAGAGAGAGAAATTCAGATGAATAATAAAAATTAGTGAATTTACGTTTTCTAGAGAGAAAGAGAGAGAGAGAGAGAGGGAGGGGGAGAGAGAGAGAGAGAGAGAGTCTTTTTGCTAAATAAATGCTAAAAACAATGTCTTTTTGCTAAATAAATGCTAAAAACAATGTCTAAATTTTCTCCACAATTTCAAACCATCCTCGATTAATTTTAGGAAAGATAATCCATTTAAAAAATCCCTTAATTTTAGGCAATACCCTAAGTTTTCTCCACAATTTCAAACAATCCTTGATTTTAGGAAAGATAATCCATTTAAAAAATCCCTTGATTTTAGGCAATAGGATGAATCATGTATAATTTCGGGAGAAGTAACTGACATATTCAAAATATATCAAGAAAGGGTAATTAAGACAAATCACATTACAAGAGGATGAAAACATAATCCCGTAAAGTAAGGAGGATGAAAACGTACATGGTATCTAAAATCTGGACAGATATTTAATTACCTCTTATATTTGATTGCAAAAGTTTTTTGTTCTTCCTTTCAAAAAGGCAAAATATAGTGCATTTATGACTAATTTTTCCTTAAATATTTGAGGAGCTGTGCTGGGTGATTAAAACAAATACTCCCTCTGTTCCATTTTGTTTGTCAATTTTTGGGATTCGTGTTAGTTTTCGATCGCTTATGTCTTTTAAGATTGATCTTCAAATATATGCAATATGGATCTTGTTTGATAGTTCAGGATTAATTATATTATATAAAGTTTTTAAAATCATGAAAAACATTATAGATTGAAAGATATAAACAATTTAAGGCGTAGCAAAAAATGAAATAATTGACAAACAAATTGGGACGTAGAGAGTAAATGTTGGCTTGGAGGAGTAGATGGTTTGACCCAAGTCAGAGCATGAGAACTACAGGCACGTGATTCTCCAACTTTTTTTTTACTGTTTATGACGTGGCAGGATGATAGTTTGGACTTGACCTCCAACTCTGGGCAGAGAGAATAGTACTCCCTCCGTCCCAAATTAAATGTCCTCTACGGGAAATCAAAAGATTCATATTATGGTGATGAGATTCGATGAATACACAAAATTGCACTACAGGCGTTTATTGCATTAATTAACTTGGGAAGAAAAGAAGAAAAAAGAGCTAAGGTATGGTGAAGCACAGGTGCAGTACAAGAAGATTTTTTCTTATGTGGAGAAGCATGTGAAAAAAATGCGTACCCTCCGGTCCCTATACCATGTGGTTTGATTGAGACTTTATCTACATTATTGAGCCGAGACAGAGGTTGAATTATTAAAGTGATGGTATCCGTTGGAACACTATCAAAGGAGGGGTGCAAAATACTCCCCCCCTCACGATTAAGAATATGAAAAGTTGTCATCTTACTGTTAGAGATAAACTTTTAAGGGAAATTACTCTCCCGTTTCATCTTGGGACGGGACGGTCCTGTTGAGTCTTTTCGGTTTTTATTTAAAGTACAATATAGTATCTCATCATCTCCATCACGGAACATTATCTCGTTAATTACATCATTATTTGTAGGAGACCACATTGATTTTATGTCAGGACCGAAGTTAAAGTCTCGTTGTTTTGTGGATAGTCTCACGGGAGACTATGAGGACTTGAACATGAATATTGTCCAACGAAGTCCAATTTCCCCTACATTGAAGTAGCCCTTCCCAACCACTCTCACATTATCACAACCATTAGATCATCTCGTCATCACCATAGCTATTGGGTTTCTCGTTTTATTTTGAGATTAGGAGTTGTTCCACAAAATTGAACACTTCAATTCAACTTCACTCAATAAACCAAGCACACTATTGTCAGTACTAAGTCAGTTTGTGAACACCCGGAAGTTTTTGTTTTCGATGGCCAGGAAATGGCTACAATACACACACATTAAAGGTATGTACCATATGCATCGGCTTATTGTATGGTCCAAATTGTGTCACATCATTGACAATCGTAACTATTTTTAGTTTTTCGTAACTTTTCAGCAACATGATTCGTAACATTTTCTATGTTCGTAACATTTTGGTATGTACCGTAAGGTCCGTAACTTTTATTAAAAAAATCGTAACTTTTATAAGAATGTGTATCACACACCCAAATAAAAGGTGTGTATTGTAGCTTTTTCCGGCATTTCAATAATTGGATCAAAGTTGGAGTAGTATTGTCTGTGATAATTATAAAAATAAACTCGCTCTCTCTCTCTCTCTCTCATCTCTCTCTCTTTCTGGTGAATTCTGGAGGAATTGCACATCTGTAGCTCTTATATCTCCCGTAGTAGCCAGTGAGAACCCAACTTCCGATGAAAAGTAGCTCGAATTTTGGTGAGAAACTGCAAATCCATGCTCCTAAATTCTCTCTTTTTCCTTCCTAGTACTCTAAGAACCACCAGTACTACGTATTGCGATTAAATTTCTTCGAACCAAGGGAGTCCAATGGTAAACTCTCTCTCTCTCTCTCTCCATGTATATTTATCTACGATGTATAAAATGGGCCAATAAAGGTTGTAATAGCTTCTTTTTTTTTTTGGGAAAAATAATGTCGTAATAGAATGTGTGAATGTGCAGGGCAAGATTAGTGGTGAAGAAGGATTTATATCTTTAGGGCCATGGGGAATGGAAAGCGGTGAATATTGGGCTTACAAGGCTGACGGGCCTATAATGCAGATAACTATTCGTTATGGAGGTGTCATCGATTCAATTGTATTTGAAAGTAAAAGCTCTAGTGGCGTTCTTATAGGAAGCCCAAGCGAATTTGGCGGTCGTGGTGGCCCTAACAAAGTAACGGTGTGACTACTCTTTAGCTTATTCATAGATCCAGACATAAATGTTTATGGATCCATCATGTGGGTTAATCACACATGTCGGACGATTCCAGACACATATTTTTATATTAAGTACTTTTGTTCGTATCCATATCGTGTTTTATAATCTTTTTTCTTTTTATCTCTAGTACTTAACCAACAACTACAATAATTTCATATGATATTTATTTTTATTTTTACGCGTTGCATACAAAGTCCTAATTTTTACATGCACTTTGTTTAGTTCTGCATCGACACTTCAAAAGAGCAACTCTCATCCATAAGCCTGACATGTGGACACCACTTTGGAGAATCAAAACCGGCAATTGGGTCTCTTTATTTCAATACAGATCAAAACACGTATGGGGTTACAGGTAACTACAGATGGAGTTTTTCTTCTATGTCCATTCCAATAAAAGGTGGAGTCATTGCTGGATTCCATGGACGTGCTGAAAGCTACATTAATGCATTTGGAATGTTCGTAGCACCCAAAGTAGACCACAAGGTCAGTTTCTTCGATCCACCTATTTTTCTCTTATCCAATCACTAAATCAATTAAAATTATCATTCTCATTTTGTCTCTCCGACGATTGTTATTATGTAGGATGGGAGAATGGGCATGTTACAGTTTTGTTTTGATGATCGAAACGTCCATTTTTTAAGATTCTCGTTATAGGAATAATTGATTAAAAAAATCACGTGAAAGAGAGTACAATACATCGGTATTCATTTCAATAAAATGTATAGATATCATAATAATTGCTATGTACATACGTAGTCTAAATGAACAAATTTGGACACATGTTTCAGGGTTTTTTTTTTTTTTTTGGGCAAATGAGAGAATTTCCATTAGATAAAGCTAGCATAAAAGGGATATACTTTGAAGGTTAAATTCCGTGGACACCCCCTCATCTATTCCAATTTTCTTAGAACACCCCCTAACCTTTAAAAACGTCCATACACATCCCCTCATCTTTCACCGTTTCCCATCTTCACCCGTTCTGTTAAAGTTCTGTTTGTATTTGCTAGAATATCATATTTATAAGGCAAAATTTCCTCTCTCTCTCTCTCTCTCTCTCTCTCTCTCTCTCTCCCCCTCTCTCTCGTGTATAATCCTTACACATGTAATAATCTTATGGCCTACACCCAACAGGTGTAATGATCTTCTCCTTTCCAACCCAATAATCCTTCACCCTAAATTCAGTTCGTACCCACCGCCCCCTATTCCCAGAATTCATCTCCGATCGCCAACACCCACCTACCCCACCACTGCCGCTAGCAATCAGAGTAACAACAGTAGTAGCAGGCGGCGGGTAAGCTAGCTCTACTGAAAACCACGATTTGGCGGGGGGGACTGTGACACCGGTCAAGGGGAGAGGCAGCAGCGAGGAAGAGGGTAGGGTGGGCAAGGAAGAAGAATGGAAAACAAAGAAAATGGGGCTTGAGATGGTATCAGTGTTGTGGATGAGGATAGGCTCTAAGTGAGCCCAGCACCAAGCCCCTTTCCCCTTAATCGCTTTCGTCCGTACCATTACTAAACCTTCCTACCTCTTTTACACTGCCTTCGTCGCCGCCTCCTCTGCTGATACCCCCCTTGACCGGTGTCAAAGTCGCTATGGTTGAATTAGTCGCCGCCATTGTCACAGTCGTGTGTACGACATGGAAATGGATATGGGAGTTTGTTTTCGGTTTCAAGGGGTGCTGAGACATTTGTGTGCCATTTCACATATTGGAGGTTAGGATCTATACATTGAGGTGGGGAGGACCGTCGGCAAATGCCAGTGCTTGAATCCGACGGGGGTCCATGCAAATGTCTGAGGAGAAGTGTAGTGAGAGTCAAGAGGGAAGGAGAAGGGGGGTTTTTCCTATAAGTTATTTTTTAAATGAGGGTGAAATAGTCATTTCCCTTACTCCATTAACGGAACTTTAACAGAAGGGGTGAAGATGGGAAACGGTGAAAGATGAGGGGGTGTGTATGAACGTTTTTAAAGGTTAGGGGGTGTTCTAAGAAAATTGGAATAGATGAGGGGGTGTCCATGGAATTTAACCTACTTTCAAAGTATCAACAAAACAGTCAAATAAACATAACATTAACTGTAACAACAAATAAAGACCGTTAATTGCTACAAAAGTCAGGAATCGTCCTCAGCAAGCTAATCTCTATCCCCTATATCTGGATGAAAAATTAAATTAGCGAAAGCTTGCTTGGAAATGAAATGAGCTCTCTCAACCTCTTTGCATGGAACTTTGGAGATCTTTCAAAAAGTAAGTCGGTTGATCTCCGAGATGAGGTTGTCAATCAAAAATCTGTCCGTGTGGTGACTATCATATCTCCTGCTAACTGCATGATAGCATTAAAACAATTAGTACGGATACTTACATACAACATTAAATTCATGCTGTAATGACCATGCAACTGCTTGTCGAAGAGCTAAGAGTTCTACTTGAAGAAGACTATTGCTATAAGAAGATACTACAATCTGAGTAATTAGAGACCCGTTTGGTAAACTAGCAGTAAAACCCTGGCCGCACCAATCATTGCCGTCCTTTTAAGCCCCATCAGCATGCCGATGATGGGGTAGGGCTTAATGATGAAAGACGGGTACTTGCTAGGCGACAAAGAAGAAGCACGATGATTGCTGTTTGTGCCAATAAAATGCTCCGCTCAACCATTGAGTATTATCCCTCGCCAGTCGCCATGGCCACAACTGTACTAGGATTGAACGGGAGATTCAAGAAAACTAACTGGTTTCTTTAATTCCAGATAGACCAGAGAATAAAAATGAAGATAAATTTTTTTGTTTGTCCCTGTGTAGACAAATGATTCAATCTATCTACCGGTCCTTAAATGTTGTAGTCAAAGAAATACCCAATGTAGAATAGGGGATATCACTCGCATCCCATACGTTTCTTGTAAGATTGCAGTAGCAGAGCAGGTGATCGATTGGGGAAATATTTTGCATGCTGACACTGATACCACTGTGCACGGATAAGATACCCCTGAGACATTCCCATGTGAAGACCCTAATCCGCTCTGGGAGCTCCACATTCCATACCAGGCTCCAAGCATTGTGCCCTCTATGAACCCTAGCAGAAGAGGTGGCACAATTTCTTCTTTGCTGATCATATAGAGACTTTTAGCCCAATTTAGTACTGTAATTCCCAATAGATGTGTAAGGCCAGACATACTGATCTAGACAAATGAATTAGGCTGGAAGATTGGTAGCTAGGAACAAAGAGATCAGTAAGTGTGGGAGAATCTAAGGGAAAAAAAAAAAGACTGTAAGATTATCTAGGCCAGCATAGGGAACCAGATGGCTTAACGGCGTGTCCTAGTTGGGAATCCACCTGTCATGGAAAAGATTAATAGATACACCATTGCCATTTTTAATTCCACGAGATGTGTTTAACAATCAGGTCCCGACCATACAGAAAGCTCTTCCATGCCCAAGAGGAATTAGAATGAGGTTCGACCTTAAGCAAATTGACCTTAAAAGTCATCTTTCATCGGAAATCGTTTAATGATCGGAACATACATATTCGCTCATGTAACTATATTGATCCGATCTAACATAATGTCTCATAATTAATCTTCTTGGCAAACGTTACAAGATTAATGAATTTGATCATCAAATGAACCGGAAATGAACTTAAAATAGCCAAATTGAATAGCCTAGTAAGGAATTTTTTTTATTACTCGGAATGTCCAAGCCTGATTACACACATGGCATACCTCTACTAATCCCTAGTGGTTCAATGTCACTATCCACTAGAGAACAAAAAAACACAATTTTTGGGAAAGGTCAGTGCGTAGACCCATTTGACTTTGGGCAACTGTTGACTAACCTATCAGAGCTCGCCACGTGGAGGACGAGTCAACTATTGACACATCAGATCCTAAATAAAGTCAACAACTATGAAAGAACCCCTATCGCAAAGGAAAACGTCTCGCGAAAGGGGTAAAACAGAGTATAAGTGCCCAAGTATAAGGTGCCCATTATGAAGGGACCCATATTACGAGGAATCCACCCGTCGCGAACCTTCCAAAAGGGAATTAATGCAATGGGAACTTATCAGCATCCATCGATCGAAATCGCGACCGACATCTGACCATAAGGCAGGGTCAGAAGGGTCATTTGGGGCTCACTAAGGGTAATGGCATCATCTAATGAGGTCGCGCCCATGTCTAATGCATACCGGGAATAGGGGAGATATAAGTGGCTTGACGGATTAAGAAAATAAGGGATCACCACGATGGAATGGTGTGTAGTGGCTAATGTTGCGAGGGTTATCCTCAGGTGACGTCGCCTACGTGTTCCTAGTACATGGAGAGAGTATGTGTTCTCATATGATAAGAGGGAATATCTCCCAACCAATGATTGGCTGCAGATCCCTATAAATATGGGGACATTCCTTCACAAATTCCAAGAGATTGATTTACCTCCAAGACACGAAAATCCTAGAGAGAAAATTGCTTGAGAGTTCAAGAATAAAGAACATTGTTCTTGTAAGTGCTCGCGTATTCATTTCTGATAAAATTGAACCCAAAAATTAACTCTCCAAACAGGACCCTTGGAAGCTTTAGAGGTATACCAAGAAAATGAGCAAAACGACGTAGTTTTACCGCACAACACCTACCGCATAGCACCTCCCCGGATCTGAGAATGGGCTTGTTACAATTTTGTTTTGATGATTGAAAAGTCCATTTTTTAAGATTCTCCGTATCGAATTTTTAATTAGCATCAAGAGAATCCAAAGAGTTCCAATATTGGTACACTATTTCCTCCCTCTCCTTCTCCCCTGATTGCCCCACCCCCCGTGTATGTGAAAATATAGTATATAATGTGACAATGAAAGTTTTCATAGATTATCATTCTTTGTTTTGAAAAAGATGGTTGCAATAGATTGTGTGAATGTGCAGGGCAAGAATAGCTGTGAAGAAGGATCGATATCTTTAGGGCCATGGGGAGGGAAAGATGGTGTAGATTGGGCTTACAAGCTCGACGGGCCAATAATGCAGATAACTATTCGTTATGGATATGTAATCGAGTCAATTGTATTCGAAAGTAAAAGCGATGATGGCATTGTTATAGAAGGCTCCGAGAAAATTGGCGATGATGGTGGCGATGAGATAGAAACGGTGTGAACGTGACTCTCTTTAATTACCTTATTCACAAATCCACACATAGATGTATTAGCGGATCCATTCGATGCACTTGGGTTCCATACACATCGAACGGTTCCGGACAACTCTATGTCTAGATTTAGCACTTTCGATTGTGTCCATAGCATTTTTTTAAGTTCTTCATCGACAATTCGTTACTAGATCAACTCTAATTTGAACTTGGTCTTTTTTAGTTCTGCATTGACAGTTCAAAAGAGCAAGTCTCGTCCATAAGCCTGACATTCGGGGCCTCGTGGATGAGTTCCCTCGCTATTAATACAAATTTGAGAACATATGGGCCTTTTGGTTTCGCAAGGGGTGCTTCTTCTGTGTCCATCCCAATAGAAGGTGGAGTCCTCACCGGATTCCATGGACGTCTTGGCCGCTACATTAATGCAATTGGCGTATTTGTATCAACCAAAATCAATACTACTTTGCCGAGTTCAGGAAAAAAAGTCGACGGTTTACATTCAATTCAAGACTCAGATGCTTCAACATCCAAGCTTAAGGTCAGCTTCTATACTCTCTTTTTGCCTGCTATCCAATTATGACATCAAAATTCTCATTGTCAGTTACGTACGTGGGGGGTTTGAGTCTCTTACGGTTTTGTTTTGATGATATTTTAAAGATTCTCGATCTGGGAATTATTGATTCATACAAGACACGTGAGTTAGATAAATTGGTAGCCATATCAATAATATTTTTAAAAATTCTATGCACTGAGACTCTACTCAAAGATTTGGCCAAAGGTTTGTCTGGACTGTCTCATCTGTGTGTCGCACGTTAACAATGGGACATACGGTTCCAAATATATGTGAGTCCGGATTTGTACGTAAACACACGCATGTGTCTCACATAAATGTTTACTAGTACTATTTGAGATAGACATTTCTTAATGGCACGTAAATTCATGGTTTAAGTTAATTTTGAAGGTAATTAATGACTTTTAGATCTTCATTTAATCATTAGTTTAGAGTTTCGTGTTACATTGATGGCATAAGTTTGATTGTATATTGCTTGTGTTATGTCTACGTACGATTTACACGTGTTAGCATGTTGAGGCGTTGGGTTCAGATATGGGGATGTTTAACGAAGGACCGGAACATACTTATTCGCTCAATATAAACTCTATTGGTCCAATCAACATTAATTATTTTTCGTACTTAATCTTCTTCACAAGCATTACAAAGTTAATGATTTCAATCATCAAAATGAGCCTGAAATTAACTTTTAATAGCCAAAATGAACTTTTGATTTCTTTTTATAACTTGAGTTTGTTGGGATTCCACCCCGTGTGGGCCAGTTGGGCTTAGGCCCGGAGGGAGTGGATTAGGGTTTGTCTGTGTAACTCTATAAATACTTTGTGATGCCCTGTGTATTATGTGTGATAGCACAATGTAGAGAGAGAGGCAGAGAGTGTGAGAGGGGGAGCCGGTTGTGGCTCTCCCGGAGAGAGAGATACACGAGAGAACTTGTGAGGATTTCATTATTGTGAGATTGAGTGTGAGTGTGTAAACACAACAGACACGGATTGTCTCCGGATTATAGTGAAACCCCCATCCCCGTGGACGTAGGTCTGATTTGGCCGAACCACGTATATTGTGTGTCGTGTTTATCTCTTGTATTACTGCTTCTGTTGCATGTGGTGCGTTGTTGGAATCCTAACAACTGGTATCAGAGCTTTGGTTGAAGCACCGGAGAGCGCAGAGCAGTCGGAAAATCACTCGAAGGCCATTGGAGCACTGTTTGAAGTTCTGGTCGGACAAAACAAGTGACGAAACTTGTTTTTGATCAGTAGGTAAGGTGCTACTCTCGGAGACGAGTTCAACGGAGTGCTCGGGGTATTTTTTCGTCACCGGAAGAGGGCGTACGGGCAGCTTGAATGGCGGCGGACGGAGCCGAACTGGTCTGGTTCAGATCGGTCTCAGAAAACGTGATTGGAATTTTTTTTTGAGCATAGGGTTTTCTTCCTCGTTTCGAGACGATCGCGGGGATATAAAATTTGTCGCCGGGAGATGTCGGGGTGGCCTGCACGTGCCGGTCAAAGTTTGGCGTTGACCGCGATTGAGATCTACTCGCATGGGCGATTTTCACGCAGTGTTGCTGTTGAAGATGATGTGACATCATCATGACATCATCAGTGACAGTCAGCATGCCACGGAGGATGCCACAGGGATCGGTCAAACTGCCACGTCAGCGGTCAACGTTGACATGACGCCACGTCAGCAAGGGTTCAGGTCAGTGATCCTTTTGACCTTTTTGGTCTGGGTCAAAATGTTCAAAGGGGTCATGTGCCGGTTCAAAGGGGTCAACATGCCGTGTCAAAAGGGTCAGATTCTGGTCAAAGGGTTCAAGCGCTGGTCAACGGGTCAAAGGGCTGGTCAAAGGTTCCAAGAGGTCCAGATTGATCTTTTAAAGGATGGTTCATTGATTTTTTTGCGTTTTCGGAGGCTATACAGCTCCGTTTTTCGCGTATGAATAGTCGATTAGGACTATCTCGACGTTCCGGATCCAACCATGCGCTCTGTTTTTCATTTTGAGGCTCAGAAGTAGGTGCGAATTTGGGTGTTTGGAGGCGTTTTGGGTTGTGAGGAGGCTTGTTCTTAGCTAATTGGACGGTTTCGGATTCAGTGGTGGGCTTGGTTTTGTGTGATTCAGGCCGGATTTTGCAGTCCTAGATACATCTGGAGAGATTGAGAAGGATCCGACGCGGTCAGATCAATCAGATGGGATGTTGTTGAGTCGGAGGCAGTCCATGGGAGATCCGATGGGAGTCCAGGGGGTGCTAGGAGAGCTGGGATTGGAACATGGATGAACCAGGAGGCAGGATGAGACCCGGGAGAGCTGACGGAGAGTGGCGAGAAGACCAGGATAGTGGCAGGAGTGGCAGATAGGTGACAGATTGGTGACTAAAGAGGCGAGCGGAGTTGGATAGCTACACACCAGGAGTATTGGACAGACTTTGCAGAGATCGGAGGTTGACCGGAGCAATCGGGTGATTGCGGATTCGCGGCGTTTGAGCCGTGGTGATCAGTCGGAGAAGCTAGTGAGCAATGATACATTCTTTCGAGTGTTGCATCTCTGTTTGGTGGGTGCGGATACACTTGATTGGTTAAATGGCATAGACGCTTACTAGAGTGACAGGTTGGAGTTGGTCAACAGTGATCGGAGGCAGTCTGGTTCAATCGGATTTGAAGACCTATCATCAGGATTTGCAGTTGTGATTCGAGCTGCATTGGATTGGATGATAGGCCACCATACAGGCTTGTGGGAGTGCAGTGACAGTTGGAGCTGATGTCAGGCATGGTCAGGCAGTATGGGTGTTGTGATGTGAGCAGGGATGGCGACAGTTGCGGATGCACACAGGATATGCGCGGGATTGTACCAAGGAGTCATGACCGGATGGTACTGGATGCGCTGGGAGTCGAATTATGAGTGTGCAGGATGCTGGCCAGCAACGATGATGCAACTGGTTGTTCAGGATATGTTCACGGGAGCTCCGGACAGAGGAATTGAGATGGAGATCAGATGATGCATACTGGTATTCTCTTTCTTCTGTGTTTTTGTGGCGGATTGTCTTTCCAGTTATGAGCTCATGTTGGTGTGGAGAGATGGAGTCACAGATTATGTCCTGTGATTGGGCATGAGCATTTGAGTTTTGGATGCCCAGATGCGGGCACTCCGGTTAGGGGGTGCAGGATTATGATCAACCGCAGAAAATATGGCTTGCAGGGATACATTCATTCGAGTGGTGTGCCCGGTTGGGGTGCGGAGATGCTTGTTTGGGAATGACACAGGCGCTTGTCAGAGCGGTAGATCAGTTTGAGCCATGGAGATCTAGCAGGATTTGTTCACATCCCGGATTCACGAGAGGTGTATCCCGGTTTTGGGGTGCGGAGGTACTCGGTGAAGGATGCGGTGTCAGAGAAGGAGTCGGCCTCATCGTAGATGGTGTGTGAGATCATTTGGAGGAGTGAGCCTCTGGTATGGGCAGAGGGTTGCTGCATTCTCTTGACTGGACAGGATGCTAGAGTGGCGGAGCGCGGTGATGAAGCTGCAGGCGCTTCTTTTGGAGAGCGCAGACGCTTCTGTTGGTGAGCGCATACACCTCGGGTTTGAGGTGTGCGAGTGGAGGCATCCTAGTTGAGGGGGTGCGATACTCGGATTTTCTGATTGGCTGCGGAGTCTGGTTTTGCAAGGATACACTCTTTCGGGATTTGTGTACTTGTAGACACCCCAATTTGAACCCATGAAAGTCTTTGGCATCCCCGATGATGAATATGCCTGATAAGAGCACACGGAGCTTGATTGTGAACTTGAAAACCCCTCCTACACCTTTCCAAAATAAACCCAATCTTGCACCACCTTCTAGTACACTCAAAACCCTCTTTTTCGATATATAACGCGTCCCAATCCATTTTGAAATGAGGGAGATATGCCCATTTTACCGAAACGATTCATTCTTCTGACCTTCTGAGGGTAAAATGGTCACATATTTTTATGTACAAATCATATTGGGTTCAAACCACTTGGGTTAGAAAGTAGACTTGATAAGCTTTCCAACGCTTCAAACCATGCGCAAAACGGAGTTCGGTAGCACCCGGAATGGCCCCGCGAAGTTTGGAATTTTGTGCTTTGTCTCGCCATCCAGTGCCACTGGATTCCCTATTCCAGCGCCGGACTCAATCCAGCGCTGGATTGACTTAATGCAAAGCGCTGGACTCACTCCAGTACTTGCCGCCCAAGTTCAAGTGAGTGGGGAGGAGCGTCTTGAGGATCTTTCAGGATTTTTCTGCGAGAATATTGTTGAGAGAGAGTAAGGTATTTTGGTGACCCTTTGAACCTCACCTCTAAGGGTTCAAATGACCCATTTTGACCCTTCCTTTGGCTATAAATACCCACCTCTCCTCCTCCATTTAGAGGACCAGCTCTCCACCCTCTTTTCTAATTGTTATGCTTTTTGCTGCAAAAATTTCGAAACTCCATCCTAGTTAATCCCTCTCAATCCCATTCATTTTCAACCCCAAAACCACCTTCTTCCCCATAAACCCATCATCCATCCACTACCATCAACCACAATCCATCAAGACCAGCCCTCCTCTCTCTCGCCATGTTGTTATGTCACTGAAATTTTCCAGAAATTCCATCCCCAATCCATCCCCCTTTGGTCTACTCATTTCTAGCCTAAAAACCAACTTCTAGCCCAAAAACCCCATCTTTCATCACCAAAATCTTCTTATTTCAACCATCCACCATCAAACCCAATCAAAAACCAAAGCAATCAGATCTTTACTTTTCCAGAAAATAGAATCCTAGCTCAATCAACCACCAAACATCACCCAAACTAGTTTCAAGTTCATCAATCAAGCTTCTCAAGGTAGTTTTTCTACCATTGTGCTCAAAAGGCCCTGAGGGGATGCCATCCAAGCTCTTACTAGTTCTTCATACTAGTTAAGAGTTTGGGAAGGTTTCAAAATTCACAAAAATGGAAGTTTTTCATTAGCATTTGTCTTGTATATTTCCAAAAATCATCCAAAAATCAAACCTCTTTTAAGTTCATATCATGTGTTTGAGGTTCATGTTTGTTATTGCATTTCCAAACATTGTTTAGGGTGTGTGAGAATCAGTTAAAAGCATTGCATTTGGTTGCTTATTGTCAAAAATGTAGTTCTGAGTTTCTGTCTGGAAGGCAATCCAGGCGCCTGGATTGACTCCTTCCAGGCGCCTGGACCCAATCCAGGCGCCTGGATTGACCCTTTCCAGGCGCCTGGATCCTATCCAGGTGTGATGCTTTGAATGTATGTGATCAATTTCTGGGGCACCTTGGAGCAGTTTGAGCATGATTTGATCAAGCTTCAATGATATATGCATAAAAATCATTCACACATGACATTTTGCACAAGCATCCACTCATATTTCATCAATTTATCCGATGCATTTGTTGTGCTTTCGCATGAATCCGTGTTTAAACTCCACTTAAACAATATTTTCAAAATCTTTTCAAACATTTAGTAGAGACCGGTAATCATGTCGGGCGTGAGGGGTGCTTTAAATTCCTTCCCCTCACGTAACCTAGCTCCCGGACCCAAGAAATCTCATTTTGAGAGGCCGGTAAAGCATTTTCCATTTCGAGGGCAAAAGAGTCATTTTCAAATGGTTTCTCGGGTATGGTCCTCAAATCCGGGTGGCGACTCCATTCAACCAATCAAACCATTTTCCAAATCGCAACCGTTTTCGTGGACATTCGCGCTCCGCGGGGTATTCACAGTACTCTGTTTGGTAGTGCATGGATGCTCGACTGGTTAGTGACACGGGCGCTTGCCAGAGTTAGCTAATTGGAGGAGGTGACATGGGGGTGTTGCAGACGACATTGCCCACTCGGTGTGGAGGGGGTGATTGTTGGGATTCCACCCCGTGTGGGCCAGTTGGGCTTATGCCCAGAGGGAGTGGATTAGGGTTTGTCTGTGTAACTCTATAAATACTTTGTGATGCCCTATGTATTATGTGTGATAGCACAATGTAGAGAGAGAGGCAGAGAGTGTGAGAGGGGGAGCCGGTTGTGGCTCTCCCGGAGAGAGAGATACACGAGAGAACTTGTGAGGATTTCATTATTGTGAGATTGAGTGTGAGTGTGTAAACACAACAGACACGGATTGTCTCCGGATTATAGTGAAACCCCCCTCCCCGTGGACGTAGGTCTGATTTGGCCGAACCACGTATATTGTGTGTCGTGTTTATCTCTTGTATTACTGCTTCTGTTGCATGTGGTGCGTTGTTGGAATCCTAACAGAGTTTGTCCTCACCAGGTTACGAGCGCACCGTAACGATCAAATTGACTTTATACACATTTTCTTAGCAAAGATTTCCTAATGGAGAGTTTTGAATTAATTACTGTCATAACTCCATAATAGATCCAGAGCTGAGCTGGCTCCACTAATCCCTAGGGTTGAAACTCACCATCCACTATCAAAAAAATCCCATTAAACCGAAACAAAGTCTAGTATGAACTCCGTTCGGTATTATCTTCGTCCGATAAGATAATACTTTTTGTTTGGAGTGATGATGATTTGAGCATAAATGACAAAAAATGGGGATGGGGATTCCAATGTGATATGCACCATTCAACCAAACCAAATACCCATCATTTTTGGGGGTTTTGACTAAATTTTTTTCGTCCGGATGCTCTAAACTTTTTTTTATCGGGCAATTCTGGAAAAATAAAAAATGGGACAGCGTCACAAAAATGTCCACACCAAAGTAGTGCTCTCCTTTATAAATGGAATAGAAAAATAGAACATACTCTAAAAACCACCGGCACATACATATATATACTCAACGAAAACCTACGCGATTGAATTGCTTCCAATAGGCACCATGAGAGCCAAGAGTTCGGTAAACAATTTCCACTCCCGCCTCTCTCTCTCTCTCTCTCTCCCTTACATATACCTATATGGAGGTTGTCATAGATGGATTTTAATTTTTTTCTTTTCTTTTTTCTCAAAAAGAAGGTTGTAATAGATTGTGTAAATGTACAGGGAAAAATTAGTGATAAAGAAGCCAAGCAAAAGAAAGAGATCAGTGGTAAAGAAGGATGGATATCTTTAGGACCATGGGGGGGAGAAGATGGCGAAGATTGGGTTTACAAGCCCGACGGGCGTTTATTGCAGATATGTATTGTTTATGGAGAGGCTATCGATTCAATTGTATTCGCAAGTAAAAGCTACGATGGCGTTGTTATAGGAAGTTGCAAGAAAATTGGCCGTAACGGTGGCAATAAGATTGAAACGGTATGACCCGCTTAAGCTTATTAATTGTAAGACCCGGACAAAGATGTATTTGGATCGATCCATTGCACGTGGTTCCCACACATGTCAGACGATTCTGAACACCTCTTTGTCTGGCTTTGTTTATTTAATTGTGTCCATATATAGCATTTTTTTAATTAATTTTTTTTTTGTCTTTATTGTCGAGACAAATATGCAATTGAATTATATAACAAAAACGTACTATAATTCAGATGAATTTCTAGATCAAAGAAATTGAGATGAATTTTATCTTTATTTTTTTATGCGTCCCATAAAAAGTCCTAATTTATACTTGCACTTGTTTAGATTTGCATCGACACTTCAGTAGAGGAACTCTTGTCCATAAGACTAACATACGAAGACTTCTTTAAGTCTGGACAAGTGCCAATCATATCTTTCTCAATTCACACAAACCTTAACAACTATGGGCCTTTTGGTTCGAGATTGGGTGCTTCTTCTTTGTCCATTCCAATAAAAGGTGGAGTCTTCGCTGGATTACATGGACGTGTTGGAACTGGCCTTTTTGGAAGTTCCATTACTGCAATTGGTGTGTTACTAACACCCAAAGTCAATGGTTTGCCTTCAATTCAAGACCTTGATTCTGCACCAAAAAAAGACCCAGATGCTGCGCCAACACATCACAAGGTCAGCTTTTCTCCCTCTATATTTTTCTTAATCGTGAATCAAAATTCTCAGCTCATTTTCTCTCTCATAAAGATTGTTACATAAGAGGATGGGGTCTGTTAGGGTCTCATTTAGATGATCCGAACGTCCATTTTTAAGATTCACGATAATTTATAAAAATCAGGTGAGCCATAGTTAGAACGGTCTACGAATTCATATGATTTGGCAATTGCAACGGTATGCATTTTGGGGAATTTTGAGTCAAATAATATGACGATTTTACCCTTTGCAGTTATAAAACAGAAACTGGAGCATGTTCACCAGGTTCTTTATTTGCAATTTTAGCTCAAATAGAGAGCTACTCTCAAGAAAACCAGCTCCACCAGCGACCAGTCTATTAATCCACCTCTACGTTACTAATTTTGAGTACTAGTTTGGGCGAGGAGCTGTAGAAAAGGCAAATCGAACAGCCGAGTAAAAAAAAAAAAAATTTATGATCATCAAATGAACCTGAAATGAACGTAAAATAGCGAAATCAAACAGCCTGATAAGGAACAAATCGAACAGCCGAGTAAAAAAAAAATTAATAGCTAGGGAAGTCCAAGCCTGGTTACGTGCACGGCATCCCTCTACTAATCCCTAGTGGTTCAATCTCACCATCCAATCGAGAAAGAAGAAAAACAAAAAGACAAAAAAATTAAAAAAACACAATTAAACCCAAACAAGGTTCGGTATGAACTCCGCCCAGTTTGAATTTCTGTCTCCTATAAATCGAATGGATTTTATGGATTTGAATTTTTGCTCCGTGTAGTTTGGGTTCTTGTAAGTGCTCGCATATTCATTTCTGATAAAATTGAACCCTAAAATTAACTCTCCAAACAGGACCCTTGGAAGCTTTAGAGGTATACCAAGAAAATGAGCAAAACGACGTAGTTTTACCGCACAATACCTACCGCATAGCACCTCCCCGGATCTGAGAATGGGCTTGTTACAATTTTGTTTTGATGATTGAAAAGTCCATTTTTTAAGATTCTCCGTATTGAATTTTTAATTAGCATCAAGAGAATCCAAAGAGTTCCAATATTGGTACACTATTTCCTCCCTCTCCTTCTCCCCTGATTGCCCCACCCCCGTGTATGTGAAAATATAGTATATAATGTGACAATGAAAGTTTTCATAGATTATCATTCTTTGTTTTGAAAAAGATGGTTGCAATAGATTGTGTGAATGTGCAGGGCAAGAATAGCGGTGAAGAAGGTTCGATATCTTTAGGGCCATGGGGAGGGGAAGAAGATGGTGTAGATTGGGCTTACAAGCTCGACGGGCCAATAACGCAGATAACTATTCGTTATGGATATGTAATCGAGTCAATTGTATTCGAAAGTAAAAGCGATGATGGCATTGTTATAGAAGGCTCCGAGAAAATTGGCGATGATGGTGGCGATGAGATAGAAACGGTGTGAACGTGACTCTCTTTAATTACCTTATTCACAAATCCACACATAGATGTATTAGCGGATCCATTCGATGCACTTGGGTTCCATACACATCGAACGGTTCCGAACAACTCTATGTCTAGATTTAGCACTTTCGATTGTGTCCATATCATTTTTTTAAGTTCTTCATCGACAATCCGTTACTAGATCAACTCTAATTTGAACTTGGTCTTTTTTAGTTCTGCATTGACAGTTCAAAAGAGCAAGTCTCGTCCATAAGCCTGACATTCGGGGCCTCGTGGATGAGTTCCCTCGCTATTAATACAAATTTGAGAACATATGGGCCTTTTGGTTTCGCAAGGGGTGCTTCTTCTGTGTCCATCCCAATAGAAGGTGGAGTCCTCACCGGATTCCATGGACGTCTTGGCCGCTACATTAATGCAATTGGCGTATTTGTATCAACCAAAATCAATACTACTTTGCCGAGTTCAGGAAAAAAAGTCGACGGTTTACATTCAATTCAAGACTCAGATGCTTCAACATCCAAGCTTAAGGTCAGCTTCTATACTCTCTTTTTGCCTGCTATCCAATTATGACATCAAAATTCTCATTGTCAGTTACGTACGTGGGGGGTTTGAGTCTCTTACGGTTTTGTTTTGATGATATTTTAAAGATTCTCGATCTGGGAATTATTGATTCATACAAGACACGTGAGTTAGATAAATTGGTAGCCATATCAATAATATTTTTAAAAATTCTATGCACTGAGACTCTACTCAAAGATTTGGCCAAAGGTTTGTCTGGGACTGTCTCATCTGTGTGTCGCACGTTAACAATGGGACATACGGTTCCAAATATATGTGAGTCCGGATTTGTACGTAAACACACGCATGTGTCTCACATAAATGTTTACTAGTACTATTTGAGATAGACATTTCTTAATGGCACGTAAATTCATGGTTTAAGTTAATTTTGAAGGTAATTAATGACTTTTAGATCTTCATTTAATCATTAGTTTAGAGTTTCGTGTTACATTGATGGCATAAGTTTGATTGTATATTGCTTGTGTTATGTCTACGTACGATTTACACGTGTTAGCATGTTGAGGCGTTGGGTTCAGATATGGGGATGTTTAACGAAGGACCGGAACATACTTATTCGCTCAATATAAACTCTATTGGTCCAATCAACATTAATTATTTTTCGTACTTAATCTTCTTCACAAGCATTACAAAGTTAATGATTTCAATCATCAAAATGAGCCTGAAATTAACTTTTAATAGCCAAAATGAACTTTTGATTTCTTTTTATAACTCAAGTTGTCCTCACCAGTCACCACTCACCAGGTTACACGCGCAGTGCACCGTAACGATCAAATTGGCTTTATACACATTTTCTTAGCAAAGATGGCGTAATGGACAGTTTTGAATTACTGTCTTAGGTCCATAATAGAGCCCAAAAAGTTGAGGTTTGGGGATTTGGTGGATTAGATCCAGAGCTGAGTTCACTCCACTAATCCCTAGGGATTCAAACGCACCATCCACTAACAAGAAAATTCCATTAAACCGAAACAAAGTCTAATATGAACTTCGTTCTGTGTTATCTTCGTCCGATATGAAGAGCTAAAGCCAATAGTGAAAGAAGCCCCAAATGTATTCTACTCATTCCCTATCCTGCCGTTAGATTCGGGTAAACCAAATCCCCATTTTGGGGGTTTTGACCAGTAATTTTTTTTTTTTTGTCCAGATGCTCTAAATTTTTTTATCGGGCAATTCTGGGAAAATCAAAACATGGCACTACTACAAAAATGGTTAAAGATGACACAATAAAAATTCAAACAATGACAGTTTTTGTAAAATTGTCATGGAAAATACGATGGTAGAGTTTGATGTCAATATAAGATGACGGTTTAGAATAAAATTGACATTATTATCTCTTTATTTAATGTCAATTTTTGCTTCAAACAGATATTAAAATAAGGCACTTCTAGAAGTCCAAATGGAAAACTTTTTAATGTCAGTTTTTCTTAAAAGCGACATATAAAACTAAGCCATTTTAATGTTAGTTTTAAAAAAAACGACATTGAAGTTGATCATAAAAGATGACGGTCAAAAAGTTAGATTGACATTAAAAGTGCTCAGCTTAAAATGTTTCGAATATATAGTATAAATATTTTTGTTGGTCTTTTGTCAACAAAAAGTGTGCTAGACATTAAAAGGTCTTGAGTTTGAGTCCTGGGGCTAGCAAATATTAGCTCGCCACACCAAGTGCTACGTAGGTGCCACACAAGCGCCACGGGGGCGCCATGTGACATCCACTGGGCAGCCACGGGAGAGCCACATGTTGGAACTAGAATTGGGTTTTTTTTTTTTGGAATGGAGGATAGATAAAATGACGGTTTAAAACTGTCATTGTTAAAATCGCAAAGATGACAGGTTTACACCGTCATCTAATATGTTTCAATGACATTTTTTGACTGTCATCTTTTGTGTTTAATTATACTTTTTGACTGTCATGGTTTAAGATTTTTGTAGTAGTGTGGGCCAGAGTCACAAAAATGTCTAAACCAAAGTAGTGCTCTCCGTTATAAATGGAATAGAAAAATAGAAGATACTCTAAAAAGTACCGGTACATACATATATACTCAACGAAAACCTACGCGATTGAATTTCTTCCAAGAGGCACCATGAGAGCCAAGAGTTTTATAATTATACTTTTTGACTGTCATAGTTTAAGATTTTTGTAGTAATGTGGGCCAGCGTCGCAAAAATGTCCACACCAAAGTAGTGCTTTCATTTATAAATGGAATAGAAAAATAGAAGATACTCTAAAAAGCACCGACACATACATATATACTCAACGAAAACCTACGCGATTGAATTTCTTCCAATAGGCACCATGAGAGCCAAGAGTTGCAAGGGTAAACAATTTCCACTCCCGCCTCTCTCTCTCTCCCTTATATATACCTAGCTATATGAAGGTTATAGATGGCGTTTTTTTTCTTTTCTTTTTTCTGAAAAAGAAGGTTGTAATAGATTGTGTAAATGTACAGGGAAAAATTAGTGATAAAGAAGCCGAGCAAAAGAAAGAGATTAGCGGTAAAGAAGGATGTATATCATTAGGGCCATGGGGAGGAGAAGATGGCAAAGATTGGGTGTACAAGCCCGACGGGCGTTTATTGCAGATATGTATTCTTTACGGAGAGGCTATCAATTCAATTGTATTCGCAAGTAAAAGCTACGATGACATTGTTATAGGAAGATGCAAGAAAATTGGCAGTAACGGTGGCAGTGGGATTGAAACGGTATGACCCACTTAAGCTTATTAATTCAAAGACCCGGACAAAGATGTATTTGGATCGATCCATTGCACATGGTTCCCACACACGTTGGAAGATTCTGAAAACCTCTTTGCCCGGCTTTGTTTACTTTCATTTGTGTTCATATATAGCATTTTTTTTAAATTTTTTTTGTCTTTATTGTCAAGACAAATATGCAATTGAATTATTTAACAAAAACGTACTATAATTCAGACGAATTTCCAGATCAAAAAAATTGAGATGAATTTTATCTTTATTTTTTTATGCGTCCCATAAAAAGTCCTAATTTATACTTGCACTTGTTTAGATTTGCATCGACACTTCAGTAGAGGAACTCTTGTCCATAAGTCTGACATACGAAAACTTCTATGAAGTAGAAGTGGCAATCATATCTTTCTCAATTCACACAAACCTTAAAAAATATGGGCCTTTTGGTTCGAGAACGGGTGCTTCTTCTTTGTCCATTCCAATAAAAGGTGGAGTCTTCGCTGGATTACATGGACGTGTTGGAACTTGGATTACTGCAATTGGTGTGTTTCTAACACCCAAAGTCAATAGTTTTCTTTCAACTCAAGACCTTGATTCTGCACCAAAAAAAGACCCAGATGCTGCGCCAACACATCACAGGGTCAGCTTTTCTCCCTCTATATTTTTCTTATTCGTGAATCAAAATTCTCATGCTCATTTTCTCTCTCATAAAGATTGTTACGTAGGAGAATGGGGACTGTTAGGTTTCATTTTGATGATCCGAACGTCCATTTTTAAGATTCACGATAATTCATAAAAATCAGGTGAGCCATAGTTAGAACGGTCTACGAATTCATATGATTTGGTAATTGCAACGGTATGCATTTTGGGGGATTTTGAGTCAAATAATATGACGTGTTTACCCTTTGCAGCTATAAAACAGAAGCTAGAGCATGTTCAACAGGTTCTCATTTTATCCCTAGTTAACACTTGGTTGATATGACACTTAAATATAAAAAGAAATGGCAAAAGAGTAATGTTGCACAACTTTTTATATATGTTGACTTTTAAAATGGACATTCTTTTTGAGAACCAAAAAATGCAAGACTAGCAATTTGGGACAGGGGAGTGTCTAGTAATCCAAGCAACATTATTTCTCATAATTAATCTTCTTGACAAGCATTACAAAATTATTAATTTTGATCATCAAAATGAACCTGAAAACAGCTTAAACTAGCCAAAACCAACTTTAGAATTTTCTTTCTATAAGAGGCTGTCCACGCACCTCAACTATTTACTACTCCCTCCGTCCCATGGAGCCAGGAGGTGGCTAGTAGGGGCTGTCACCGGTGTAACAATTTGAAAAATCTTGGCTCCATCCTCCACATATATAGCCCACCCCGACTACTAAAAAATCTTGGCTCCATCCCTCCGTCCCATTTTAAGTGGCTATGTTACTATCCCAATATCCCAACATCCACTAATGATAAGCCCAATTAAACTGAAACAAATTCTTGTATGAACTCTGTTCGGTTGTTCTGGTATCTGATTCCTCTAAAGGAGAAGGCTTCTCGGTATCCACAAAAGGGGACTGCATCGCACAGTTTGGTTATTTCTGGTACGAGCAAGGTTCATTTGTAATAATTAAAACTTTTCATTTTGCAGAGCTCAGAGAACATTCACCGTGATGAAATTCATAAAAGTCGGATGCCATTTAAACCTTTTTGATGGATTCAGTGTTGCTGACACCAATTTATCATTAAAGATAAATTTGTCGAGAATAGGTATCAAGGGGCACCAATCTTTATGATTTTTGACACAGTTAATATGGTCGATGATCTCCACAAAGTGAATAATTTTGATCATTACAAATGACTGCTCGTGCCGGGAACCCAAACTGCAGGGTGTAGGGACTGCCGAGCAACCCCTTTTTTTTTTTTGTTTTTTTCAACTGGCTGCCGCCGTATTTTTTTTTTGAACGACAAAAAAGATTTTTATTAATCTTCGAAAATACATTACAAAGATTAAAGGGAGCCAAGACAAAAACATCATAACACGAGGAGACATCCCAACAATGTTGCACCCCACCCTGCGACATTCATTTGCCACCAAAGATCCAAAGGGGAAATAACAATTGGTTAACAAAGAGCCAACCAAACAAAAACATTAGTATCATCCTCCTCAAAATAAGACAGCAGCAATGTCAATAGCACTCCAAATCCCCTATAAATACATCTAGCATACCTGGCACACGCGATGCATGTTCAATCCTATCAGTATGTATTCGTAATTTTAACTGTCGTGTTTTCTTCTTTCTACCGTAAAAATCATATAAAGTTTCTATAAAAGCATAAGTCAATAATCAGATTGTACTATTGTGGCAAAGGGAAAAAAATTTAAATTCTAGTTTTTAACAAAAATTTGCAAACGAATAAATAAATTAAAAAAGACTTACTTTTACTAGAGGACATTCAGTAATTGAATTGATTCCATCATCTAAACTTATAGAAAGATATATAAAATGTGCCAAATGAAGGTAGTCATAGAACATTTTGTTTTTGTTGGAAAGAAGGTTGTAATAGATTGTGGTGGTGGTCTTTACGAAAAATAAATATTGTGCCAATAAAACATATAGATTGTGTGAATGTGCAGGGCAAGATCAGTGATGAAGAAGGATGTATATCTGTAGGGCCATGGGGAGGGGAAGATGGTGTAAATTGGGCTTACAAGTATGACGGGCCTATAATGCAAATATATATTTGTTATGGAGCAGCTATCGATTCACTTTTATTTCGAAGCAGAAGCTGCGATGGCCTCATTATAGGAAGCTCCGAGACAATTGGCGGTACCGGTGGCCATAAGACTAGTAAAACGGTGTGACTCTCTTTAGCTTATTCATTCAAATACCCAGACAGAGATGTATGCGGATCCATCTGAATTATTCGATTCACTTGTGTACGTGTGTCCCACACACGTCTAATGGTTCCAGAGTACATCTCTATGTCCGGATTTGTTCACTTTCGTTTGTATCCATAGCATTAGTTGAAAAAGAAATTTGATCTTTATGATGAATTGGCAAATGATTTATTTCACCAAAAATATAATAATTTCAGATGATCTTTATTTTGTTTTTTTGTGCATCCCAAACAAAGTTCTAATTTATCCTTGCACTTGTGTAGTTTTGCATCGACAGTTCAGAAGAACAACTCTCGTCCATAAGCCTGACAAGCGCACACTACGATGGAAAAATGACAATCACATCTCTCTGTTTTAATACAAATCAGAAGACATATGGGCCTTTTGGTACGATTTCGGGTTCTTCTCTATCCATTCCAATAGAAGGTGGAGTTGTCACTGGATTCCATGGACGTACTGATACCTACCTTACTGCAATTGGTATATTTTTGGCACCCAAAGTCAGTAGTTTGCATTCAATTCAAGACCCAAATTCTACGCCAACCCAGCTCAAGGTCACCTTCTATACCCTCTATTTTTGTCATGTCCAACTCCAATTTCAATCTTTCTTTTTTCACGATGAGGTTATTTGCTTAGGGCATCCTCAATGGGCTCCCCAAAAAAAGTTTCTTAGTTGATTTCTAAAGTGTATACATAAGCTTATTTAGGGTCCATTTTACACTGAGAACCTGTCTAGGGCTACCGACCATATGTGCAACGCTGGTGCAAAGATCGGTCCACAGGGTCCACTCCTAAGTTCCACACAAATGGTCTACACCATTAATCAATTGTGAAATACTTTTTTAAGTGGTCTCGCAAAAAATCAATTCAATCATATACCTACAAATGTTTGATCAAATGTATCAATTTTTTATTTAGAATCCAGGATCCTATATTTAGATCCTGGCTTTGCAACGGGTGTCCGGATATGTTCCCGGACGCATGTGTCTGACTCTCACCCCAAATGTTTATTAGATATAAGATAGACAGACGACTCTTAAAGGAAAGTTTATACTATTGTTTAAGCTAACTTTGATGCTAATTAATTAGCGTTAGATCTTCATTTGTTTAGAGTTTCATGGTACTATACTACGACGTTGTAGGCACCATTTTGATTATAAATTGTTTGTATTACTTTTATGATTTACACATGAATACCATGATCAGGTGCAAGATTCAGGTCTGCGTTCCAAACACAATGCTGCTTCCAGCAGTACAACCACCAACAAAGATGACGACCGCCGTGGAGCTCCTTCCCCGTTTTCTGAAATGATCTGTAAGGATCTCCACGTCGTGGCCGAGCAAAAAAAGGCTCTCCAGTTCGTGGATTCGGCCTTCCACGAGTACAAAATCCATATGGATAAGAAAATCAGTGAGGCCCGTAAGAAACTGGAGGAGCTAGAAAAATTAGGGAGCAGTGAAAGTGAATTTGTCGAACTCGGAGAGGCCATCGAGAAGCTGAAGTTCCAGATCCCTTTGACCAACACCAACAAAGAGGACCACCTCGATGGAGTTCTTTCCCCTAATTCTAAAATGATCCGTAGTGATCTCATCCTCTTGGATACGGCCTATGCAAATGCGAACGAGGCCAAGTACCAAGCCCATGAGAAATTGAAGGAGCTACAACCATTACGGAGTAGACAAAAACGAAAGGAACTACGAAAGGCCATTGCAAAGCTAAAAGTCCAGACCAGTTCACGCAGTAAAATCCGTTCTGCCAATTCCAACCTACATCGTAACAATTGGCCTAATATTAATAGTGCCATGGATGGAATGATGCAGTTCTTCTACAAGGAGCCAGATGTTCCCCACACTATTGATGATGGGCTATTGGAAGCTTTCCGTAAGCTCCCTGAGCCACTGCGTTGTTGTTTGTCATGTTTCTTCAAGTTCCCACCAGAGGCAACCATAAAGAGAACGCCGATGATGTACCTGTGGATAGGGCAGGGATATGTTTCCCAGTATCTCCCTTCTGAAGGGTACGATTCAGATGTTGAAGAGCTTGCTGACAAAATCTTTGATGATCTTATTGAAAAGGGCTTCATCGAGCCTATCTACCTAAATTTCTCCTTGGTGCCAGATAGTTGCAGGATGAGCCTTACTGTTCGTTCTTCTTTATACGAAGAAGCTAAACTTAGAGGATTTTCTTCAAATGCAAATGGTGCTCTTGATCTGGATCCTTCAGCTGTTTGTAGAGATCTAAAGCACTCATCCTGTCTGATCAATGTTGGTGAGGCCATTATTAATTGTGAGCCTGAAATATTTAAGAATATGAAGCATATTCGAAGTCTTTATCTTGGAAGGTGGCAGAGTTCAGCTACGCACCACATTGAACTAGAAGACGCCAAACTTCTCCATGGATTGTGTAAGCTAAAGAGCTTAACTTTTCTTAGCCTTCGAGGAATTTCTATGATTATGGAGCTTCCCAAATTCATTTTAGAGCTCAAGGATTTGATGATCCTAGATCTCCAAGCTTGTTCTAATCTTGAGGTGATTCCTGACAAGATTGGTTCACTCAAGAGATTGACACATTTGGACATGTCTAAGTGTTACTTTTTAGAAAACATGCCCAAGAGTCTTGCTCAACTATCAAACCTCCAAGTCCTTAAGGGATTCTTGATTGGAGATTTCAGCAACAAAAAACAATCGTGTACTCTACACGATTTGTCAGGACTGCAGAAGTTGAGAAAACTTAACATTCACATAACTGTTAAAGACCATCTTAGACTGAAGGACTTGGAGCATTTAGAAAGGTTTGGTGGCCTGAAAAAGTTGACAATATCATGGGGAAGATTACAAGCTCGAGCTGAAGACATCACAAAAGAATTTCACTTTGCTACACTTCCTCCGAGACTGCAAAAACTAGATCTTCAGTGTTTCCCTATGACAAGTCTATCCAATTGGGTGATGCCTGGCAAACTTAAGGAGCTAACGAAACTCTACATTAGAGGAGGGCAACTACGTGATCTAGGTGATGTTCAGAAACGTCAAGGGGAGCAGTGGACCGTGGAGATATTGCGTTTCGAGTTCTTGAGCGAATTAGACTTATATTGGAGAGAACTGAGGACATTATTTCCCAAGTTAATTTACTTGCACCAAGTAGAGTGCTCCAATTTTATGAACTTCCAGTGTGATGAGAGGGGCGTGTGGATGAACAAGGAGGCCATTGATACGCACGTGCAGCTGCAGAAATACCTCAAAACCAGCATGATCAGCTCAAGAGCTATGTCGGGCTCTGGTCCAACCTTAGCTCAGGATCATTCTAACATTTGTCCAGCAGATCAAAAACAGCTTTCGTTAGGCTCAATGCAAGCTTAAGTGCTTAGCTGAGAGATAAGATCACTGGTAAAGGGAGAGTTAGAATCTTGGTTGTGACTACTGCAAGTGGAGCCTCCCGAAGCAAGGTAGGTTCTCCCCATGGCTTCTTTATCTTGTATTTCTTTCTTGTTCTTCCTTTCTGTAACTTAGATTATTTCACAAAAAAGCATTTGATATTTAGAAACAGGTATGCATTATGGAGAAATTTTCTTATCCTGTGACAATGAGCAGTATTTGCTCTTGTTAAATCATCAAAGAGAAAGGTGTGATAATGGATCACCCTGCCTCAGGTCGCTGTGTGACTTAAACTTGGAAGAAGGTGAACCATTAACTAGTACTGTAGTTGAAATGATGCAGAAGAGGTACACTCATACACCCAATCGCACCACTTACACTTCAAGGCAGCTGCACTTAGACTTAAACATTTGTCTGCATACTATTGGCCGTTTAATGGTGTCCAAACACATTATTGTCTTCAAGAACAGCTGTTGTTTAGTTAAGTTTGTCATAGCTATCAACTTCTATTCATGTGCTTGAGCATTATTTCTGAAGGCTTCTCAATAATTTATTTTCCGTAACATAGCATGGGCGAAAGATTCAAGTATTTTCACTGTAATTATTTTGCGCTAAAGCATTCTGAGAGATTATACATTCACAAACTCACTAATTTATTTAATAACAACACAAAATTAAGACATCAATCTCTTCCTCTCTCTGACACAACAACTGCCTTCTCTCTCACACAATCTCACTCTGGATTCACACACCTTATCCAAACTACATACAGATTTAAGCTATTTTACTAGCCATTACAATCACAAACTGACAACCAACACATCTAATCCTCAGAACTTCCACAAATCTCTAGCTCTGAGTTGCAGCTGGCTTGAATCCTTTTGTTTGATTCCAAATCTGTCCTTGTTCACTCACCATAGTTCACTATATCGAATCAATTAAGCTTACATTCGCAAGTGGAGAGAGTTGTGAATATTTATTCCACTTGGGAAATTGTGAGTTATTAAAACTCAAGGCAAAGAGCCTGAATAACGTAGAAATGGACGGAAAGCTCCACTCCCATTACTGAAGAGGATTTGCTTCCTTGTACAAATTTCTAAAAATGCCGAGGTGAATGCCGCAACTTATCCTCTTTGGCTGAATTGGATATCGATTCAGGTGCATGGATATGGTAGACTACCGAATTCAATACTATTCTCCTATTCTTTTGTACATTTTTGTGTAAGTAATTTTTAATAGAATCTCGTATCCTTCGATCTTCTTCTAGACCTTCAGAATAGTTTTTGGGTTGTACAAACCAAAGGAGAATGATGATCTTGGGTTGTACTTAGTCTGAAACAAAGTGGATTTATTTATTGATGTTCTCCTATATCGTAGTTGTATCCTTATTTTTCCATCCAGATTTTCTTAACCATGTGATAATCTGGATATATTCATATAAAGCTATATCATTCACTACAATACTTACATGACAAGTAGTTCTTTTTATCGGATACTACGTCCTCTAGCTCGAGGTGTAAATTTCTTCATGGCAGTACCCTCTTTGACTTCGACTTTACTATTTAAATGATTTTTAAACTTTCCGTACAAAGAGCAAGACTCTAAATGACATCTGTTATGTCAATGACATCAAAGAGATATTAAATGAATGAAATTCGGATAGGGATGGAATATATATATATATATATATATATGAAATAGGGCCACTTTGACGTTTCCGATGAAATGAGGCATGGAAGAGAGCCACTACAAAGAAGTTCCGAGAGTTATGAAGAAAGCTTCGAGCTTATATTGGTCAAATACAGAATTATACAATGGTTTTCTATGGTTGTAGTTAAATTTCTGAGATGGATTATACAATGGTTTTCTATGAAACCTTGTTGAGTTTCAAATATTGAAACGTGACTGGACTAAGAGGAATGAAGACTGTTAGCACATTGACATCAATTCACCTATGCCATCACCTGCATAACTAAATTAAAGCTGAACTTAAAACAAAACAAAGAAGAGAAAATATATCATATGTCCAAAGTAATATATTGAGGAATGTCACGTAGCCAAGGCCTTCATTGCCAATGGTAGGCAAAGGATCTAGCAACGACTCTTCAACTTCGCCCATATGCATCAGAAAATGTAGAAAGAGTATTGAATAATGCAATGCGTGTCTAAGAAAATAGTTAAATGTACAGTGCAAGAAATATTTGGAAATGGTATATGTTTCTGCACTCTATTTGCATATTCCTCTACAGCAATAAACTATTAGGCTATTATCCTAAATGCAAGAGTCAACCATCAATCCACGAATACATGGACAAGTTACCCACAAAGTGCAACCTTGAGGGCCGGGTCATTCATGCTACAATCCCTTGATCATACATAAAGCAATACAAAGCAAATCTATAAGAGAAGTATAGATATAGATATGGATATACACTTCCTCGTTAACTCCAAATCTACAAGGAGAAGAACCATATCACTTTCAGAACAGGACACAAAGCAATACAAGTTGTCGCCCATTGCATAGATAAAGCTACCGAAAATGATATGTATATATGCCCAAGAGATAGCACTGAACCTTTTTCCAGGAGATGATGGATGGATAGATACACAGCAGATTTAAAGGAATGTTGGTATTCATTTTTGTGTCATTGTGTTTGCATATTTGCGACGAAGAAAGTCATTTGCTATTTGATTATGTGACGATCAAATGGCCCCCGTAGTGGTTGGAAACATCACAACCAGAGATACCAACCTTCACAATCTGCATAGCACACCAATGTAAGACTCGAATAATTGGAAAGAACAAAGAAGGAACCAAACGAGGATCAAAACGACGTGTCTGTTTAAGGATTTTGTTAGTTGGGTACAACAACATTTAGGGGATAATGAAAATGGTAAATCAGCAAAGCATAACAGTTCATGAAGTAAAGCAGTTCTCGTGAATTAGATTCCATACAAACCTCGGCCGAACGATGATTCAATAACACGGAAAGGAGACTCAATCGACACTTTGAAGTGAGGGTGAGTGAGGGCATTTTTTTAATTGGCATTGGTTCATTGTATCAAACAGTTGGTAGGCAAGTCGCATGAAAGAACTTTGTTCATAAGTTTGCATGAGGATATGTTTCCTTCATCTGATAACATAAAAATTGACTAATGGTGAAAATTAAAGAAACAAGAACTCGCCGTCGATAGAGAGACCAACTGAGTTCTGCGTCCTTCGATGTGCCGCTTTGTTATTATTAAGTTGAAGGCAGACAGCGTTTCCCTGAAGAATTGTGAATTTGAAGCAAGACGGTCTACCGATTGGTTTGGGTATAGAAAATAATCCAAGGGTAGTTTGGGTATATACAAACTTGACAAACAGTTCACACTTTCAAGAAAAGAATAGATTTAATTTGTGAGATGTAAAAGGGAGTCTGACTCCTTGTATATCTCCTGTGAAAAGTTATCTTTTTGTGAGTGGTTTTAGAGAGAAATTACTTGAATTAGGTGTGAATAACACCAGAGAAAAAAATAATTAGAGTGATTTGGAATAGATTGCTCGTTATAAAGGTTTCTCTAGCACCCGCGAAGCTAAAAGGTGTTACTATTGGAAATAGTGTACCAAATCCCGAGTCGGACACTTGGGGAGCGGATTAGGCTGTGAAGTTCCGAACGGAGCCACTATAAATCCTTGCATTCGATTTCGCTCTTCCCTTACTCTTTATTTACTTACTGTTATAAGTATATTATTGCATGTGTGCTTGAATTAATTTGATTTTATTATTGAATGTTGCATTTAGTTTTTTAATTCTGCATTATATTTGAGATATACAATTTACCTCCCCGTATTGTTGCTATATGGGCCATCACTGGCGTTTATTTTTCGTTTTTTTAAATAGAAAATAAGAGAATTTATTTATCAAATATTGACTTGGGTGAGTGATGGCATTTTTCGTACGACTTTTGTGCACTTACGTAGTATTACTTATTAAATATTGACTTGGCTAGCCGTTCAAAACAAAAGAAAAACGACTTGGCTGTCTTAATTAAACGCTTATCTATTTCTAATTTGGCTAATCTATATGTATGTATAGCACCGTTGTGTGCATATCAATGGCGACTCCAACAATCTTAGCCAGGGGTGTCACCCAATAATTTGCAAAAAATAAAATGAAATCGTTTCCGTTGTACACTCTTATTAGAAGAAATAAGAATTCATGAACAAAATGAGATAATTTTTCATATGCGAAAACTGGTTTTTGACTTTTCACAACTTTCTAAGTTGATATATATGTAAGGAAAATGACCTATCTCGTAAAACGTAATAAGCCAAATGTGAACACCTCCAACTTTTGTTACCCTATCGTTCAACAAGTGATAATACTCTGAAGTCTTTGCACAAGAAGGTTAATCAATGCTCCTATATATATTTGTAGACGAAAAATTTAAACACGGACGGAGAGAGTATAATATTTCTCTAGACTTTCAGTCCATTTTGTTTGATTCTACTCTCATCTCTCGCTCTTACTAAACTCACAAAATCCGTTTTCCGTCAAACGTCCAACCAACGAATCAAACGACCCCCACTGCAAAATCCTCGCACTGTTCTTCTTCTTTTCCCGCTCCTCGTTCCTCTGTTTCCGCACGCCTAGTAATTTCCTTGCAAGGTAAAAGAATGCAAGTGAAATGGAATTGATTCATCGCTTTTCTCATGTTGGAAGCAAACTATAAATTCTGCTGTTCGGAAAAATGTCCTCTCCAATTCTTCTTTGCTAGGTAAAAAGAATCGAAGTGAAATGAAATTTGATTCATCGATTTTATCATGTCGGAAGCAAAATAGAAATTCTGCTGGAAGGACAAAACCAAAACTTTTTTTAAAAAAATTGAGTTAATTCCGTAGCCGCTGCAAACTGAGGAAGATACTTGAAGGCACATTGATTAATGAATTTTGTTGCCAATCAAAAAAAAAAAAAAACTTGAAGGCACATTGATTAATAAACCCCAAGTATGTTTGTGAAAGAAAAAATCTGTTGTATATGAAACGCAAGGATTTTATATTTTATTTTACTTCCGTATTTGCATATTCTTACATCATACTCCCTTTGTCCCATTTTGTTTGTCAATTATTCCTTTTGTCTTTTTTGTGTCTATTGCTTATATCTTCAGTATATATGGATTTTCAAAAATATCAATATGGATCTTATTTGATAGATCTCAATTTGTTCTATAATACAAAGTTCTCGAAATCATAAGAAACATTATAGATTGAAAGATATAAACAATAGAAACAAAAGAGAAAATGAATAATTGACAAACAAAATGGGACAAAGGGAGTACGAAATAACACAGTAATTGGGGTGTCTTTTACTTTTTGTCCACACGGTTAATTGGTGCGATGGTTAACTAAATTGTGGAACATTTTGTTTGGGGACCAATTCGTGAGGAGACATAATTGTTTGAGTGAGATCATTTGCAACACATTGGTTTATTTAGTATTTGATGAGTCCTTCTTGTTGTTCAATTTCTATTTATTGCTTGTTCATTGTTTACTTTGAATAGCGTAGACAATGAAATTAACAAATGCAACAAAAATTTCAATAGCATAAAAAAATTTCTCATGTCGGAAGCAGAGTAGCTAAATAGAGATTTGCAATCGTTAATGCAAAATGAAAGTCGCCTTTCGCAACCATTAACGCAAAATGAAAGTCCCGTTTGGGCTCTTCGAGATTTTACAAATGAAAGCCGCCGTTTGAGCTTCTCGAGATTTTAAATTTAGTGTATGAGTCAGCTTTTGTATGCCTTAACTAATCTCGGAGTCTCTTAAAAATCATTTTTCGTCAGAGCTTTCATACCCCATAACAAATCTCGGGGTGTCTCAAAGATCATCTCTCATGGGATATCATTTGACAGTCATTGATAGAGAAGAAAAAAATACAAGTACCATCGGGCAATAGACGTGGAGTTGACCGCCATTCCCAAAATACCCCTTAAAAAAACTAGGAATAACTTACCTGCCCCAAATGAAAAACAACGCTCCCTTTCCTGCACCGTCCTCCTACCGTCCTACTTTCCCTCCCAAACGACAAACAATCCGAACACGCACTTAGCCTGTTTGATGATTTTCCTCTATTAGCATCATTGAATCCAACACCCAATTGTTATGTTTACATGTCTCCTCAATTGGAACCAACAAATCCAACACCTTATTGTTTTGTCTTAGACATGCAAAAATGAAAATACTCCTCATCGCCCCCTTTCCGAGTGTTGCAATCTGCAAAAAAACCTTGTTGATTCATTCCCAGACACTCATTGACTCATGATTAAGAGTGGAAAACTACCACTTCCCATACATTTTGGATGTTGGAGGAACATTAAGGCTCTTCTCTAAAAAAGTACTTGGGCAAAGTTTCCAACAGTCCTCTGCTTGTTGATCACATATTTTAATCGCCATGAGTCATAAGTGGTTGAATTTTGAGCATGGTTCAAATTGAATGTGAGCATGTGTTGATGACAACTCCTCATAGCAACATAATTTTTGCATGGGGCAATTATACTTGTGGTGACAAACATCAAGACCTGTATTCAAAAGTGCCTAAGTTATATATCCCAGTGGAACCTAGAAAGGATAATAAAAGAAATGAAAATTAAAGTCTCTTGCCCCTTTATTCGACTGGTTAGAAAGGATTTTAGTTTTATAAAAGGGTCTTCGACATTTCCTAAAAAACTTTGTCTGACTCTGAGATATCAGAGTAGAATGCTTGCTCTAAACCTTTACCCTTATTTATCCTCTCATTTACATGAATTAGGCCATCTATTATTAATTTATACCCTGATGATGGAAAGTATTTAGCGCTTCACTTTTGAACATTAGAACATATGCTTATTAAAGAGCATTCTTTTCTGGCACACCAATTCATCTACCTAAATTTAATTTCCATTCAAGAACAGAGTGCTCCCATCTAATCCTCTCTTTTATTTTGGTTTTCATGCCTGTTCTAGAACTCATCAATCGTGTACAGAATATATTTAACCTTTTAGAATCCAGATGTTTAGCTTTTGTCATACTTTGATGTCAGTCCTTGACATCCTGCAGTTATTGTACAGCTTTATGCCATCAAAATTGGTTGTCAGAACTAAAATGCGTTTGAAGGTAGAGAAATTCACAATCAAGTTTGAAGAGAAAATTCTAATGGCGTAGAGGGTAATTTGTACTTCACAAATTTGAGCCAGCATATCTATCTACTTACCTGCCTATACTTCTGATAGAAAACGTAAGTCTTTCTGTACTTTTTATTGCTAAAGTTCTCCTAGTATTTGTTGGAGATAACACTATCTAACCTTCACAAAACACTCTTATGATGCCGTTTCGAAACCTTACGTGGCTCTTCAAAGTTCAAACCATTTCCTACTCAACTTCCCAAACCTGTCATAGACTCAGGAAAGGTCACAAAAAAATGAAGTGCTTTACTTAAATAGTAAATCTTAACGATTCGTTTGAGATTTTTGGACACCTAATTTGTTTCTCTGTCAACCATCCATACCTTGGTTTCAGTTATTTTCCTTAATTTTCGAACAGCACTCCTTAGGTAGAAGATGGAGATTAAGTGGACCACTAAATGGAATTCCACGCCTTTGTCCTAGAAATGTGTTATCATTCTACTACCTTAGGGACTCCCTAAGGTAAAAAGCTACAGTGTTTCTATGTTCTACCCTACTGGATATGATAGTTATTGTTGGGAAATTTCTTCTGTTATAGCCCTTGTGGAACTATGTAAGAGAAGTGGAGTCAGGTTATACAATAGTAACGTCAAACAAGGGGTACGTGTAGTTGTCGATATGAAAGGCTTTTTCGTGGTAATTTTTACAAAGAGTACGTAACGATTAACAGGTACTTTTGTGGTATTCTAGAGGATGCAGTTTCTCCAGACAGAGTACCTCAACATAGGAATGGGGCTCGAACGGTCCAACCAAGAGTACTCGTGCAGCCTTAACAGTACATCCAATTAGATACTAGGCATGGGGAGAAATTGATAACTTGAGGTAAATCTTACTTCTCTGTAATGAGATTATCATGGTGATCATATTCTGGCAATTTCTTTTTAATGTCGGGTATTGAGAATTTGGGAAGAGCAAAAGGAAGTCAAGAAATGTGATTTGCTTCGATCACGGATTTTGTGGGGCTTTTAATGGACAGAAAGGAAGGCTGCAAAAAATGTTCTTGGGCTTTCTTGCCATACTTTTTAGACCAATAACTCTGTCCATAGATCCATGGCCTAAACACAGTGTATTTGCCCAATGTAGACATAAGAGAGGCTGAAGCCATTCTAGATTTTGAAATTGAAAATTTATTCATTGTATAGGGTCAGAGTTTTCATGATCCCGAGAATGTAGACCTCTATTCAACCCACACTCAGACGGCAAGTCTTCCAAATCCAGTTAGAATAAGAGCAGTGCAAGAAAATATGGACACTTAAATGAGGTAAAAAAATAAAAATAAAATTATGTGATGTGTTTCCTAGGAGTGGTTACTAGCATGCATACTTAGGGTGTGGATTTTGTTGCAGCATTATGCAGAGGGTAATGCTTTACAAACGCAAATGTTCCACAACCATTCAGTTAGGGGACCAAAATCACCATTTTCTACAGTGAAAAAAGGGAAAGAGAACATTTTTTTCTAGAGGTTTGACCAGGGATCTATAATTGTCAGTGGTGTGCTTGTTGTGTATCGTCAATGGTTTATTATAGCTCTAGGATGAATGCCCTTGTGGTTGGCTCTTACAAAGTATACTTTGATGCTTCCTTTTTCAGTCATTGTACGACCTTGCGGCAGTGACATGGGACCATACCCAAAGAAAGCCATTCTAGCAGCAATAATTGGACTTCAAAAGAACAATATTGAGATTATACTATTTTTCAAAAAAAGCATACAGCTGCCATCTTTTGTTTTGCTTTTTTAAAGAAAAAGGAAGACATTTTGATAGATGGCGGTACCCACATGGAAGATTTCTCCACCCCATTGTTTGTATGTGTCTGGTGGGAATTTGAAGAAGAAAAAAGAATCCAATGTGAGGAAGTGATTTTGTTAGAATTGAATTCAGCCAAAATCATTTTTCTTGACACTGTTAGAATTGTCATCCAGTGACGATCACGGATCAGCAGACACTGGCGGTTCCACCCTATGGGGTGGATGGTCACATGACCACCCTAAAAAAAAATTGTACTAATAATACATGTACAAATTTGTACAAATTTTAGGTTAGTTCATGTTTTGAACACCCAGCCGAAATATAAATGAACACCCATTGCAAAATTAAATGAACACCCACCAACAAATCAGTCTACTTTGAGCAACCTAAATTACATCCCGTTATAACCCAATCATAGGTGGCACCACATATAAGAAAATGTGGCCAATTGAACACGTTTTTTTATTTTGTTGTTATATTGCATCTAGTAATTTTTAGGTTAATTGTTCTAGGATCTAGAAGTGGGACTTATTGGCCCATTTAGTCCATGCTAAAGTTTTACAAGGTCTAAGGTCCATGAATTTTATTTATTTATTTATTTTAGGATTTAGACACTTTCAAAGGGTACCATAGGGTTTAGGTTTTAGGGAGCACTTTCCTATTATAGGGTTTTAATGGTTTATGCACTTTCATAGGGCACCCTAGGATTTAGGCACTTTCATAGGGCACCCTAGGATTTAGGCACTTTCATAGGTTGCTGGGTTTAGGTTTTAGGGTCATGACTTTCCTATTATATAGGGTTTTAGTGTTTTAGACACTTTTATAAATTCCCAGTAGGGTTTTAGACACTTTTATAGGGTATCTTAGAGTTTTAGGTACTTTCACAGGGTACGTTAGGATTTTAGGTACTTCCATAGAGTACAAACGTTTTTTTGAAATTACCTTAGTTGTTAACCAGTATTTCACAAATTGTTGAAAGTCATGTCAATATAAGGCATGAATATCAATAATTCTTTTCCACAGTATCCTAGTACTATTTTGTCATCCACCAGTCTTCTTTATGGACTATGGTCATTGCCGACACTCTCCTCGACCTCCAGAGTAATTGCTATGCCTGGCGTTGGAACAGTGCTACAGGACATATTTCTCCTAAAGCACTAATGCCACAAGAAAAAACACATTGGTTTATGACACATTTCTCCACCTGAAACCATTCAAAAAGAAACAAAAAAAGGGTTAACAGAACACACAAAAAATTGGTCTAAATCTAAAAAATAATCCAAAAAATTGGTTTTTGTTTTTTTCGTTTTGTCCTTATTCAAAAAAAATTTGCATTTGTTAGTTTTCGGTCGATTTTTTGTAGTTTATTAGCTTGTCTCGACGAGAGAAATCTAAAAAGTATAAAATTGTTAACCAAACTTAAAGTTTTGTGAATAAAGACAAAAAATTATTTCAAAAACCCGATTTTTTGGATTATTTTTCGTCTTTATTCACAAAACTTTAAGTTTGGACTTATAATTTTATACTTTTTAGATTCCTCTCGTCGAGACAAGCCAAGTAACCACAAAAAAATCGACCGAAAACTAACAAATGCAATTTTTTTTTAATAAGGACAAAACGACAAAAACCAATTTTTTGGATTTACCATTTGCGAAGCAAGGAAAAGTCAAATTTTTACGAAACAAAAAAATTCACACAAACAGATATGGAAAACTCACACAAACAGATATGGAAAACTCATGGGAAACAGAGTGGGTCTTTTTTTTTTTCTTCTTTCTCCTTCGGTCGATGGAATTATGGGGAGTTTTTAGCGTCGGATTCCGGTGAGTTCTAGGATTAATAAATACTGAAATGGGTCTCCTTTTCCCGGTGAATGTAATTGAATTATGGGAGTTTTCGGTTCCGACGATTTACTGCGTCAGTTAAATGGATTGGAGCCATTCCAAAGGAAGTTAATTTAGAGAACTTCTTTGAGCTGATTTTGGCCTTGAATAGTTTCGTCATACGTGAAAAGTCACTTTTGCCCTTAATTTTTTTATTCACTACAGTGGGTTTCCGTGAACCGAATTACCAAGGGGGAAAAGCAAAGCTTTATTTGACATTATTACTCCTACCACCTTTCATAATATGCTCCATACGGTGAGATGGAAACCAAGTGAGGACAAAAAAATCCCTCCTGTTCTGTTTTCTCTTTAAGGAAAACAAATTCCCACAATTGAATACCGTCCTAAAGGGAAAAATAGAATTTAATGGGCTTTTACAATTTTTAGGTATAAATATAGAGGCGGTTCTGGAGACACAATATTTAAAACAACAAATATAATTCACCCATTTTGGGCTTGATTGGTATTTGTCCCCAAATTTGACGGGATAAAAATTGAATGAATCGATCAAGCGGATCAAGCTCTTACCGATATCCGAATGAGTGGATTTTTACAGGTATACGTATTCTTACAAACATGTTTTAAACATATTGAACGACTCCGATTATTAGTGTAGGGCTCCTCTCAATTTTGTGTTTCTAAAACTGCCCTCATTTCAAGGTTTCTTGGTAATGAAAAGTGGGTTTATAAAATAAAATAAAAAAAGTTAACAACATATCAAGATTTCTTGTTAAGGAGCTTCCTTAACCAGGACAATGTCTTGGCCTCGAGCCCAATCGTAGGGTCTCATTCTCTTTCCCCGTAGATTAAGTCCGAGTACATAGGTTTCTAGCACGTAAAAAAAAAAAAATACGTATTAAGGTTTTCTATTTATTTACATTAGTTGCTATTCCTAAGATAAATATTTCAATATTATTCTTTGCCAAGTTATTCTCTTATAGTGAAGTCTAAGATATTTCATATGTGTTCATTTTCTTGTATTCATTTGTGTATGTTTTAATTATCGACGTGTTTGTGCAACGAAGGAAAGGTGAGTTCAGTTATCAATTTCAGATACCATCTTAACTTTCACCTTGCCCCTCTCTCTCTCTCTCTCTCTCTCTCTCTCTCTCTCTCTCTCTCTCTTCTTTTTGCTTACCTCTGACTTTGGGTTGTTATATGAATCTTGTGTTTCATAGAAACAATGTGAAGATTTTGTCTCAACTTCATTACTTTGTAAAACCAAATTAGGGTGACTTTTCCTTTTGATAAAATCTGCTAAAGTAAATAATTTCCTCATTTACTAAAATAAATTAATTTTAGTAAATATTGTTTTTAACAGATTTGTCAAATGGAAAACTCACCCTTATTATAAATCAACCTTACTCATTGGTGGTGAGTCATATATTCGCGGGCCCTCACTAGTAGAATAATTATGCCGTCATAGGGTTCGAATTTAATTAATTCGGATCACTATGGTAGCTTTGTTCTTTAAACAAAATTACATTATTGTGTTTGTGTGGTTGCAGAAGAATTACATAGACAAGTATGGTCACGCATACATCGTGTAAATGTGTACAGGATCCGTGTTATTGTAGAATGAAAATAGAGTTGTGTGTAAGATATCACAAACTTCGCTCCCCAACGAAATTTATGAGCCTGCTTTATTTTTTTTTTGCCCCCACACCAAACAAGGGAGCCCACAAGGGCCACAACTTTGGAAGTTGAGATTTGAAAGATTTTTCAGCTTTGGCGTGTTAATAGATTGAATAGCTTTGAAAGTTCAGGATTTCTCATTCTCTAAAACTCTTAAACATGGATTTCGAGATGAGTCATTATCCTATTATTCTAAAATACATCAATTACTTTTAAGATTTTTAGCACTTTAAGGAGCTTCAACAATTTCAACTAAAATCAAGAAACTCACCCTCAGCTCGTCCACCAATCTGCTTCTCTCTCCCTCTCTCTCTCGCCGATGCCGGAGAGGTCATCAGCTCCAATGGGTACCAAATTTGGCTAATGTGATCTATTGAGTGAACTCTATAGGCTGAAAGATTCATATTATGGTGATGAGATTCGATGAGTACACAAAATTGCACTACAGGCGTTTACTGCATTAATTAACTTGCGAAGAAAAGAAGAAAAAAGAGATAAGGTATGGTGAAGCACAGGTGCAGTACAAGAAGATTTTTTCTTATGTGGAGAAGCATGTGAAAAAGATGTGTATCCTTCGATCCCTACCATGTGGTTTGGTTGAGATTTTATCTGCATTATTGAGCCGAGACAGAGGTTAAATTATTAAAGTAACATCCCTTCAGAAAAATGATGTCCTATGGAGTTCGCACCTATATGTGACGGTATCTGTTGGGATCGACCCTACCATAGCTATTGGGTTTCTCGTTTTATTTTGAGATTAGGAGTTGTTCCACAAAATTGAACACTTCAATTCAACTTCACTCAATAAACCAAGTACACTATTGTCAGTACTAAGTCAGTTTGTGAACACCCGGAAGTTTTTGTTTTCGATGGGCAGGAAATGGCTACAATATACATACATTAAATGTATGTACCATATGCACCTATTGTATGGTTCAGATTGTGTCACCTCATTGGCAATCGTAACATTTTTTAGTTTTTCGTAACTTTTTATCAACATGATTCGTAACATTTTCTATGTTCGTAACATTTTGGTGTGTACCGTAACTTTTATTAAAAAAATCGTAACTTTTATAGGGATGCATATCATACACACCCAAATAAAGAGCGTGTATTGTAGTCTTTTCCGGCATTTCAACAATTGGATCAAAGTTGGAGTAGTATTGTCTGTGATAATTAGAAAACCAAACTCACTCACTCACTCTCTCTCTCTCTCTCTCTCTCTCTCTCTCATCTTTCTCTCTTTCTGGTGAATTCTGGAGGAATTGCACATCTGTAGCTCTTATATCTACCATAGTAGCCAGTAAGAACCCAACTTCCGGTGAAAAGTAGCTCGAATTCTGGTGAGAAACTGCAAATCCATGCTCCTAAATTCTCTCTTTTTCCTTCCTAGTACTCCAAGAACCACCAGTACTACGTGTCGCGATTAAATTTCTTCGAACCAAGGGAGTCCAATGGTAAACTCTCTCTCTCTCTCTCTCCATATATATGTATCTACGATGTATAAAATGGGCCAATAAAGGTTGTAATATTTTTTTTTTCCCGAAAAATAATGTCGTAATAGAATATGTGAATGTGCAGGGCAAGATTAGTGGTGAAGAAGGATTTATATCTTTAGGGCCATGGGGAAAGGGAGGCGGTGAATATTGGGCTTACAAGGCCGACGGGCCTATAATGCAGATAACTATTCGTTATGGAGGTGTCATCGATTCAATTGTAATTGAAAGTAAAAGCTCTAGTGGCGTTCTTATAGGAAGCCCTAGCGAATTTGGAGGTCGTGGTGGCCCTAACAAATTAATGGTGTGACTGCAGTCCTCTTTAGCTTATTCATAGATCCGGACATAAATGTTTATGGATCCATCATGTGGGTTAATCAACACACGTCGAACGGTTCCAGAATCCAGACACATATTTTTATGTTAAACACTTTTGTTCGTATCCATATCGTGTTTTATAATCTTTTTTTCATTTCTTTTTTATTTATTTATTTTTTTTTTTATCTCTACTACTTAACCAACAACTACAATAATTTCATATGATATTTATTTTTATTTTTACGCGTTGCACACGAAGTCCTAATTTGTTCATGCACTTTGTTTAGTTCTGCATCGACACTTCAGTAGAGCAACTCTCATCCATAAGCCTGACATACGGAGACTTCGTTGGAGATTCAAAACCGGCAATTGGGTCTCTCTATTTCAATACAGATCAAAACACGTATGGGGTTACAGGTAACTACACAAGGGGTTTTTCTTCTGTGTCCATTCCAATAAAAGGTGGAGTCATTGCTGGATTCCATGGGCGTGCTGAAACCTACATTAATGCATTTGGAATGTTCGTAGCGCCCAAAGTAGACCACAAGGTCAGCTTCTTCTATCCCGGCCCTATTTTTCTCTTATCCAATCACTAAATCAATTAAAATTCTCATTCTCATTTTGTCTCTCCGACGATTATTATTATGTAGGATAGGAGAATGGGCCTGTTACAGTTTTATTTTGATGATCAAAACGTCCATTTTTTAAGATTCTCGTTATAGGAATAATTGATTAAAAAAATCACGTGACAGAGAGTACAATACATCGGTATTCATTTCAATAAAATGTATAGATATCATAATAATTGCTATGTACGTACGTAGTCTAAATGAACAAATTTGGACACATGTTTCAGGGGTTTTTTTTTTTTTTTTTTGGGCAAATGAGAGAATTTCCATTAGATAAAGCTAGCATAAAAGGGATATACTTTCAAAGTATCAACAAAACAGTCAAATAAACATAACATTAACTGTAACAACAAATAAAGACCGTTAATTGCTACAAAAGTCAGGAATCGTCCTCATCAAGCTAATCTCTGTCCCCTATATCTGGATGAAAAATTAAATTAGTGAGAGCTTGCTTGGAAATGAAATGAGCTCTCTCAACCTCTTTGCAAGGAACTTTGGAGATCTTTCAAAAAGTAAGTCGGCTGATGTTCGAGATGAGATTGTCAATCAAAAATCTGTCTGTGAAGTGACTATCATATCACCTGCTAACTGCATGATAGCATTAAAACAATTAGTACGAATACATACAACATTAAATTCATGCTGTAATGACCATGCAACTGCTTCTCGAAGAGCTAAGAGTTCTACTTGAAGAAGACTATTGCTATAAGAAGATACTGCAATCTGAGTAATTAGAGACCCGTTTGGTAAACTAGCAGTAAAACCCTGGCCGCACCAATCATTGTCGTCCTTCCAAGCCCCATCACCATGCCGATGATGGGGTAGGGCTTAATGATGAAAGACGGGTACTTGCTAGGCGACAAAGAAGAAGCACGATGATTGTTGTTTGTGCCAATAAAATGCTCTCCTCAACCATTGAGTATTATCTCTCGCCACTCGCCATGGCCACAACTGTACGAGGATTGAACGGGAGATTCAAGAAAACTAACTGGTTTCTTTAATTCCAGATAGACCAGAGAATAAAAATGAAGAGAAATTTTTTTGTTTGTCCCTGTGTAGACAAATGATTCAATCTATCAACCGGTCCTTAAATGTTGTAGTCAAAGAAATACCCAATGTAGAATAGGGGATATCACTCGCATCCCATACGTTTCTTGTAAGATTGCAGTAGCATAGCAGGTGATCGATTGGGGAAATATTTTGCATGCTGACACTGATAACATTGTGCACAGATAAGATACCCCTGAGACATTCCCATGTGAAGACCCTAATCCGCTCTGGGAGCTTCACATTCCATACCGGCTACAAGCATTGTGCCCTCTATGAAACCAAGCAGAAAAAATCGAAGAGGCGCAATTTCTTATTTGCTGATCAAATAGCGACTTTTAGCCCAATTTAGTACTGTAATTCCCAATAGATGTGTAAGGCCAGACATACTGATCTTGACAAATGAATTAGGCTGGAAGATTGATAGCTAGCTAGGAACAAAGAGATCAGTGTGGGAGAATAATCTAGGGAAAAAAAAGACCATAAGATTATCTGACCACAAGGTAGGCTCAGAAGGGTCATTTGGGGCTCACTAAGGGTAATGGCATCATCTAATGAGGTCGCGCCCATGCCTAATGCATAACGGGAATAGGGGAGATATAAGTGGCTTGGCGAATTAAGAAGATAAGGGACCACCGCGATGGAATGACGTGTAGTGGCTAATGTTGCGAGGGTTATCCACAGGTGACGTCAGTCCTAGTACATGGAGAGAGTACATGTCCTCATATGATAAGAGGGAATATCTACCAGCCAATGATTGGCTGCAGATCCCTATAAATATGAGGATATTCCTTCACAAATTTCAAGAGATTGACTTGTCCCCAAGGCACGAAAATCCTAGAGAGAAAGTTGCTTGAGTTATAGAATAAAGAATATTGTTCTTGTGAGTGCTCGCGTATTCATTTCTCACAAAATTGAACTCTAAAATTAACTCTCCAAACAGGGCCCTTGGAAGCTTTAGAGGTGTACCAAGAAAATGAACAAAACGACGTAGTTTTACCGCACAACACCTACCGCATAGCACATCCCCGGATCTGAGAATGGGCCTGTTACAGTTTTGTTTTGATGATTGAAAAGTCCTTTTTTTTTTTTAAGATTCTCCGTATGGAAATAATTGATTCAGACAAAGAACGGGAAACAGAGTATGATACATCGGTAATCATTTCAGCAAAATGTATAGATATCATAATAAATGTTACGTACATACATGCTCTGAATGCACAAATTTGGACATATGTTTTGGGTCTCTTAAAATTCATCTTTCATTGGAAATCGTTTAACGACCAGAACATACTTATTTGTTCAACGTAACTATATTGATCCGATCTAACATAATGTCTCATAATTAATCTTCTTGGCAAACGTTACAACATTAATGAATATATATGATCATCAAATGAACCTGAAATGAACATAAAATAGTCAAATCGAACAGCCTAATAAGGAACAAATCGAACAGCTGAGTAAAATAAAAAATTAATAGCTAGGGAAGTCCAAGCCTGGTTACGCGCACGGCGTACCTCTACTAATCACTAGTGGTTCAATCTCACCATCCAATCGAGAAAAAGAAAAAAAAAAAAAAAACACAATTAACCCAAACAAGGTTCGGTATGAACTCCGTCCGACCGTCCGGTTTGAATTTCTGTCTCCTATAAATCGAATGGATTTGAATTTCTGCTCCGTGTAGTTTGGGTTTTTGAGGCACGAGCAATACTTAATAATACGTACTTTATTGAAATGAATTTATTAGTCCGCGACCGACCATTAATTAATGCAAACACCAGAACTTAAAATATTAGTAGATGCGCAATTGAATTTTTAATTAGCATCAAGAGAATCCAAAGAGTTCCAATATTAGTACACTATTTCCTCCCTCTCCTTCTCCAAAGAGTTCCAATATTAGTGTATGTGAAAATATAGTATATAATGTGATAATGAAAGTTTTCATAGATTATCATTCTTTGTTTTGAAAAAGATGGTTGCAATAGATTGTGTGAATGTGCAGGGCAAGAATAGCGGTGAAGAAGGATCGATATCTTTAGGGCCATGGGGAGGGGAAGATGGTGTAGATTGGGCTTACAAGCTCGACGGGCCAATAATGCAGATAACTATTCGTTATCATTATGGAAATGTAATCGAGTCAATTGTATTCGAAAGTAAAAGCGATGATGTCGTTGTTATAGAAGGCTCCGAGGAAATTGGCGGTGATGGTGGCGATGAGATAGAAACGGTGTGAACGTGACTCTCTTTAATTACCTTATTCACAAATCTGCACATAGATGTATTAGCGGATCTGTTCGATACACGTGGGTTCCATACACATCGAACGGTTCCGGACAACTCTATGTCTAGATTTAGCACTTTCGATTGTGTCCACGTCATTTTTTTAAGTTTGTTCGTCGACAATTCGTTACTAGATGATCAACTCTAATTTGAACTTGGTGTTTTTTAGTTCTGCATTGACAGTTCAAAAGAGCAAGTCTCGTCCATAGAACTGACATTCGGGAACTTCTGGGGAGAAGTGGCAATTCATACCCTCGGTATTAATACAAATTTGAGAACATATGGGCCTTTTGGTTGGAGAGCGGGTGAGTCTTCTGTGTCCATCCCAATAGAAGGTGGAGTCCTCACTGGATTCCATGGACGTCTTGGCCGCTACATTAATGCAATCGGCGTATTTGTAGCACCCAAAATCAATACTACTTTGCCGAGTTCAGGAAAAAAAGTCGACGGTTTGCATTCAATTCAAGACTCAGATGCTTCGACATCCAAGCTTAAGGTCAGCTTCTATACTCTCTTTTTGTCTGACATCAAAATTCTCGTTGTCAGTTACGTACGTGGGGGATTGGAGTCTGTTACGGTCTTGTTTTGATGATATTTTAAAGATTAATTCTCGATCTGGAAATTATTGATTCATACAAGACACGTGAGTTAGATAAATTGGTAGCCATTGGTAGGTCGTTTTTCACACCAAAAATATATTTATAAAAGCAAGGAATTAACCCTTATTCGGAAGAACAGTGGTTAAGTCCGAGGTCGATCCGCAGAGACAATATGGCTGAGTTGCTTTAATTCCAATGAATTTCCAATTCAATTCGGTAAAAAGTGGTTTGGTTATTTGTGAAATAACTGAACTAGAGAGCGCAATAATTAAATATGTGAAACTACTTGGGAAGAAGATCTAGGGTTTAGAATTCATTCACACCGCATAACCAAGCATCGCATAGATATGATTAATATTCGAATCGCGAAGGATTATCGCTAGGGCTTGCAAACCCTAACGATAATCGTCAAGAAGATATAGCGATTGTTAAAAGGCATGGACTATCCCATAGCACGGACCGTCTCACTATCGCGGCACGATCCGTCTTACGAGCATAATCCATCTCAGAACTCCAATCGCACCATTGAAAATAATTACATAATTACGGTATTTGACACGTGAGTACAAATACACAATAGATTGGAAGAATAAAACCGTAATTCCATTGATCATATGAAATCAAGTTCTTAACATGTAATCCGATTCGAGTAAGAACCATAATCTACGCAGAAAAGCAAGGTTACTTGGTGAAGAACTTCATCTTCCCCCTAGAGAAGGGGTTTAGCCGGCCATGGAGATAATCGGCATGCTTTGATTCGAAGAACGCATGAAGAACGTGAAGAACAAAGTGTTTCTCTCTCAAAGTTGCCTCTCTCTAAAGTTGGGGAACCCTAAAATAATATTAAGTTCTTCTATTTATACCTAGGGCTCCAGAGATTACACAAAAAATCAGAAAAACGCTCATTCCCGTCGCCATGGTCCGGACGGGGTTTCCCGTGGTCCGGACTACCAATGCAGTTTGTTCTCTGAAGCTCGCAGCAACCATGGTCCGGACGGGGAAAAGGGTGGTCCGGACCATGGTACCAAAATTTTGCCATTTTGTCCCCGTTTGCTCCTCTTTGCTTCCTCGACGCTTCTAGACCCCTCCAAAGCATGTTTCCACGTCGTTGGGCACTCGGCACCTGTAACACCATTAACCAACAAATGCTAATCAAATAACAACCTAATTTGCCTAACAAAGTATAAGTTAACGAGGTTCAATAGGTGCTTTTCGGCACCTATCAGCCATCTCAATAATATTTTAAAAATTCTAATGCACTGAGACTCTACTCAAAGATTTGGCCAAAAAGGTTTGTCTGGACTGTCTCACGTATCATCTGTGTGTCCCACGTTAACAATGGGACATACAGTTCCGAATATATGTGTGTCTGGATTTGTACCTGAACACAGATGTGTCTCACACAAAATGTTTACTATAAGAGTACTATTTGAGAATTGAGATAGACATTTCTTAATGGCACGTAAATTCATGGTTAGTTAATTTTGAAGGTAATTAATGACTTTTAGATCTTCATTTAATCATTAGTTTAGAGTTTCATGTTACATTGATGGCATAATTTTAATTGAATATTGTTTGTGTTATTTCTACGTACGATTTATACGTGTTAGCATGTTGAGGCGTTAGGTTCAGATATGGGTATATTTAACGATGGACCGAATCATACTTATTCGCTCAATATAACTATATTGGTCCAATCAACATTAATTATTTTTCGTACTTAATCATCTTCACAAGCATTCCAAAGTTAATGATTTCAATCATCAAAATGAGCCTGAAATTAACTTAAAATAGCCAAAATGAACTTTTGAATTCTTTTTATAACTCAAGTTGTATTCACCAGTCACCAGGTTACACGCGCAGTGCACCGTAACGATCAAATTGGCTTTTATACACATTTTCTTAGCAAAGATGGCGTAATGGACAGTTTTGAATTACTGTCTTAGGTCCATAATAGAGCCCAAAAAGTTGAAGTTTGGGGGTTTGGTGGATAAGATCCAGAGCTGAGTTCACTCCACTAATCCCAGGGATTCAAACGCACCATCCACTAACAAGAAAATTCCATTAAACCGAAACAAAGTCTAACATGAACTCCGTTCGGTGTTATCTTCGTCCGATATGGGGAGCTAAAGCCAACAGTGAAAGAAGCCCCAAATGTATTCTACTCATTCCCTCTCCTGCCGTAAGATTCGGGTTTCCAAACCAAATCCCCATTTTGGGGGGTTTTGACCAGTAATTTTTTTTTGTCCAGATGCTCTTAACTTTTTTATCGGGCAATTCTGGAAAAATCAAAAGATGGCACTACTACAAAAATGGTTAAAAATGACACAATAAAAATTCAAACAATGTTAGTTTTTGTAAAATTATCAATAATATTTTAAAAAATCTATGCACTGAGACTCTACTCAAAGATTTGGCCAAAAAGGTTTGTCTGGACTGTCTTACGTATCATATGTGTGTCCCACGTTAACAATTGGACATACAGTTCCGAATATATGTGTGTCCAGATTTGTACCTGAACACGCATGTGTCTTACACAAATGTTTACTATAAGAGTACTATTTGAGATAGACATTAATGGCACGTAAATTCATGGTTTAAGTTAATTTTAAGGTAATTAATGACTTTTAGATCATTTAATCATTAGTTTAGAGTTTCATGTTACATTGATGGCATAATTTTGATTGTATGTTGTTTGTGTTATGTCTATGTACGATTTATACGTGTTAGCATATTGAGGCGTTGGGTTGGGTTCAGTCATGGGTATGTTTAACGAAGGACCGGAACATACTTATTCGCTCATTATAACTATATTGGTCCAGTCAACATTAATTATTTTCCGTACTTAATCTTCTTCACAAGCATTACAAAGTTAATGATTTCTATCATCAAAATGAGCCTGAAATTAACTTAAAATAGCCAAAATGAACTTTTGATTTCTTTTTATAACTCGAGTTTGTCCTCACCAGGTTACGCTCGCAGCGCACCATAACGATCAAATTGATTTTATACACATTTTCTTACCAAAGATTGCGTAATGGAGAGTTTTGAATTAATTACTGTCATAGGTCCATAATAGAGCCTAAAAAGTTGAAGTTTGGTGGATAAGATGCAGAGCTGAGCTGACTCCACTAATCCCTAGGGTTCAAACTCACCATTCACTAACAAAAAAATCTCATTAAACTGAAACAAAGTCTAGTATGAACACTGTTCGGTATTATCTTCGTCCAATAAGATAATACTTTTTGTTTGGAGTGATGATGATTTGAGCATAAATGACAAAAAATGGGGATGCGGATTCGAATGTGATATGTCCCCATCATTTTTAGGGGGTTTTGACTAACAATTTTTTTTGTCCAGATGCTCTAAACTTTTTTTTATCGGGCAATTCTGGAAAAATAAAAAATAGGTCAGCGTCGCAAAATTGTCCACACCAAAGTAGTGTTCTCCTTTATAAATGGAATAGATAAATAGAAGATACTCTAAAGAGCACCGGCACATGCATATATACTCAACGAAAACCTACGCGATTGAATTGCTTCCAATAGGCACCATGAGAGCCAAGAGTTCCACGGGTAAACAATTTCCACTCCCGCCTCTCTCTCTCTCTCTCCCACATATACCTATATGGAGGTTGTCATAGATGGCTTTTTTTTTCTTTTCTTTTTTCTCAAAAAGAAGGTTGTAATAGATTGTGTAAATGTACAGGCAAAAATTAGTGATAAAGAAGCTGAGCAAAAGAAAGAGATCAGTGGTAAAGAAGGATGGATATCTTTAGGGCCGTGGGGGGGAGAAGATGGCAAAGATTGGGTTTACAAGCCCGACGGGCCTTTATTGCAGATATGTATTCTTTACGTTGAGACTATCAATTCAATTGTATTCGCAAGTAAAAGCTACGACGGCGTTGTTATAGGAAGTTGCAAGAAAATTGGCAATAACGGTGGTGGCCGTGGGATTGAAACGGTATGACCCACTTAAGCTTATTAATTCAAAGACCCGGACAAAGATGTATTTGGATCGATCCATTGCACATGGTTCCCACACACGTCGGACGATTCTGTACACCTCTTTGCCCGGCTTTGTTTACTTTCATTTGTGTTCATATATAGCATTTTTTTTTAATTTTTTTTGTCTTTATTGTCATGACAAATATGCAATTGAATTGTTTAACAAAAACGTACTATAATTCAGATGAATTTCCAGATCAAAAAAATTGAGATGAATTTTATCTTTATTTTTTTATGCGTCCCATAAAAAGTCCTAATTTATACTTGCACTTGTTTAGATTTGCATCGACACTTCAGTAGAGGAACTCCTGTCCATAAACCTAACATATGAACGCTACAATGGACAAGAGAGAATCATATCTTTCTCAATTCACACAAACCTTAAAAAATATGGGCCTTTTGGTTGGGGATCGGGTTCTTCTTCTTTGTCCATTCCAATAAAAGGTGGAGTCTTCGCTGGATTACATGGACGTGTTGGAACTTACATTACTGCAATTGGTGTGTTTCTAACACCCAAAGTCAATAGTTTGCTTTCAACTCAAGACCTTGATTCTGCACCAAAAAAAGACCCAGATGCTGCGCCAACACATCACAAGGTCAGCTTTTCTCCCTCTATATTTTTTTTATTCGTGAATCAAAATTCTCACGCTCATTTTCTCTCTCATAAAGATTGTTACGTAGGAGAATGGGGTCTGTTAGGGTTTCATTTTGATGATCCAAACGTCCATTTTTAAGATTCACGATAATTCATAAAAATCAGGTAAACCATAGTTGAATGGTCTAGGAATTCATATGATTTGGTAATTGCAACGGTATGCAGTTTTGGGGATTTTGAGTCAAATGATATGACGTGTTTACCCTTTGCAGTTATAAAACAGAAGCTAGAGCATGTTCAACAGGCTCTTTATTTTCATTTTTTAGCTCAAATAGAGAGCTACTCTAAAAAAAAAATAGTTCCACCAGTGACCAGTCTATCAATCCACCTTTACGTTACTAATTTGGAGTACTAGTTTGGGCGAGGAAGCGAAGGCAAACTTAAAAAAAAAAATGTTTCTTTTCCATTGACCTGAGTCTTCTTTTGCTATCTTCATCATCCTTCGTTTTGAAACCATATATAAAGCCAACTGTGGAAGAATCCCCAAAAGTATTCTACTCATGCCCTCTCCTGCTATGAGATTCTAAGGATTTCCAACTCAAATACTCAACATAGTCTCTCTCTCTCTCTCTCTCTCTCTCTCTCTCTCTCTCTCTCTCTCTCTCTCTCTCTCTCTCTCTCTCTCTCTCTCTCTCTCCCCCTAATGTATTTATATCACTTCTAGAAGGTAAGGGTTTGTTTGGAACCTGGGAAAGGAGCAGTGGTGGCTCCAGAAAATTAACTAGTCATAAACTATACACTAATTTTCATATGTTAGTGTGAATAATGCACCAAATAATACACAAATACATAGGATTGATGTCACAATTGTTTTTGGCAGATTCTATATTTTAGGCCAAGCAAAAATGAAACGAGCACATAAATACACTACTCCCTCCGTTCCTTCTTTTCATTTTAGGTTGTTCCTAAATAAGTGTGATGTTGAAACTGGGTACATTTCCTAAGCTCTTAAAAGTTGATTCCTTTTTGAAAAGTTAGTGGGTATTATTATATTTTTTTTGATCACAGGTATTATTATATTGATAAGGGTAAGTAGTGGAAAGTATATGTAAAAATTGCAAAAGTTGATGCGAGAGAAAATAAGTTGGAATTACGAGGCCACACACTTAAAAGGAATGGAGGGGGTACCGGGGTAGTATTTTTTGTAAGAAATTGCTTGGCAAATAGGTTTTGCATGGATATGTTCTTATTCTATGAGATATAAAGTCGATTGTCGTTTAGAGGGAAGCCATGCATAACAAAATATCGATACCAATAAATATTTTTTCTCTCTACTTTCCTAACTTTTACATTAAACGTGTGTATTTTGTTTTGAGCTTATGTATTAGAAATTTGATGTTCAAAAAAATGTATTAGAAATTTAAGTGTGAATTATCTAGATTGACGGGTGTTTATAGTATATGACTATTCAAACAAAACCTGAGATAAAATAACTATATGTGATATACAAAATCAAAAATTTGAATGTTCAATTGACCATCTATGGAGAAGTTATGGAGCTGCCTATGGCTTATGACTTAAATTAGGTTATTTATATTGGATTAACTTGTGGGCTATTTCTTTTGGCTGCATGGTCAACTATTTTTAGGTTGGAGGTACAAATATTTTTAGGTTGAGCATTCATGAAAGGCTAAATTAATACAAAACTAAAAATATTACATGTATTCTAAAAAAAAAAAATGGGGGTGTTCAAGTGACCATTCTTGCTAAAGGGTGGAGCCGCCTGTTGAAAGGAGAGGAAAAGAAAATAAAGTGAAGTTAAAAAATTTTCCTCTCTCTAGTTTGGTTTGACAAGGAAAAAGATAAGAAAATGACAATCTAATATAGTATTGCAGAATGAGTTTTCGCGAGGAGAGCTCTCTGCGTGACAAGTGTCTTAAATTAGTTGGTTTGTTGTACAGGATTTTGAGTGAAGCATGTGACAATAATCCAATTACCATAATAGGTAATTTCAAACAAGTTTCATGATTTAAGGAAGCAAGTTCCATAATTTAAGGAATCAACACTCAAGATTTATAAAGAAACCACCGAAGATAATTTAACAAACCACTGAAGATTTTCAAATAATTGTTTGGCCTTACTGTTCGGGTGAATACCTATGAGTATATAGTTCGGGTGACTACTGGCGACAAGTGTCTTGAATTAGTTCGTTTGTCTTATAGGATTTTGAGTTTAGCATGTGACAATAATCCAATTACCATAATTAGGTAATTTCAAATTTCGAACAAGTTTCATGATTTAAGGAAGCAAGTTCCATAATTTAAGGAATCAACACTTAAGATTATAAAGAAAATAATCCATCAAGTAATTTTAAATTTAAAATACTCATCAATCAATAAATTATACAAATGAAATAATTAATTAGCTAATTTAAAATTTGAAAATAATTTAAGAAATCACTGTAGATTTGCAAATAATTGTTTGGCCATACTGTCCAGGTGAGTACCGGTGAGCATATAGTTTGTAATAATTGTTTTTTTATTCAGTTTCTATTGATTCAATTTTTTTTTATTTGTAATGGGTTCCATGTCCAAGTTCATGTTAGTTAAAAAAATGACTCAACTTTTATAGACCAAGACAATTTTTTATTCTTAATTCGCTAGATCTATTCTTCCCTCAATCTCATCCCTCAAGTTGCTATTGCTAGGATCTTGAATGGTAGTAAATTACATGACTATTCGATGACAAATAAGATCTTAACAAATTTTTTAGCCAACCTTCTTAGGTTTTATGGGATAGAATTTGTTCTCATTTTCTTTTTTCTTTTTTTTTTTGACAAAGTGAGATACAGTATTATATTCTACTTTAAGATAGAATGATGAATATCTATCTAACTTAAACCACTTTAAGATAGAATGATGAATAGCTATCTAACTTAAACAATACATGAACAAAACAAGAAGTCATAAAATATAGTTGAATTATATTGTGGACAAAAATTCAAAACTCAAACATACTTGATTAAGTTTGATTTTTGCGAGGTACTTAAATGGGTTATAATATATTTTGGCAATTTATATTGGAGATTTGTAATACCCAGGGATGGAGCCAGGTTTTCGACTCGGCAGTGGCATCCAAAATCAATATTATCCCTCCCTTCGTCCCCCAAAGATAATTTATTATGAAATTATGTGCAACTTTTGGATAAAAAAGTCAATTAGTTCTTTAATTTTGTGTCAAAAAACGTATAAATCATGCACGGAGGTGCTTTATTTTATTTTTATCCGAAAGTTAGAGGTTTTGGGGTAGTGGATTATCTTTTCGAGCAGAGAGAGTAATTAGTATAAAAGGGTATAATTATTCTAGATTAATTATTTCTAATACCCAAAAGGATACACATTTTCATAGGTTAATTATCCATCAACATACTTAATACCCAAAATTACACACTTTCATCGATTAATTACTCATAAATGTGCTCAATACCAAAAATAATACACGCGTTTTGAAGAATAACATTAGCCTTTTGCAACACAAAAGTAGTTTTTTTGTATCATTTCATCTCGTGCATAGCACGGGTTTTTCGCTAGTTAGAATATGTATGAGGATTACTAAAAAAATTCTCCTTATTTTCATCACCCTTATGTGGCCTGTTTATCATTTTTTTATCCTTTCTCCCACTTTCCAATAGCAACCACATCTCCAACCAAACCCTTCTCACATACGTATGGGCCCCACACATTAATTATCCAACCACGCCCCACACCTCCAATCACACCCTTTTCATGTATAGCGCCCACACATTAATTATGGGCTAATAAATGATGGGGTCCACTCACGTGAGAATGGTATGGTTAGTATGTGTGTACCTATTTTTTCCTCTATATAGATTCAATTGAAGAATAGGATGTACTGTTAGAGAGAGAGAGAGAGAGAGAGATATAACTTTACAAAACACTAGTACCAGTACATATATACTTATAATAAATACTTACACGATTGAATTTCTTTGAATCGGCACCAAGAGGGATTCGGGGACTCTATCGTCCTTCAGGGATGGCTGGCAGGGCTTGCTGACCGATCTCGGCCATCCAAACATGTTATGGACATCACAAATTTGAGGGGAGTTAAAATATCCAAAACACCCTTCGACACACATCAAATCTGGGCCATCCAAAACACATTTGGACGGCCGAGATCAAGCCAGCAGGCCTTGCCATCCCTAAGGGACCGCAGATTCCCCGAGTTCCACTAAGAGAGTCCAAGAGTTCCATTGTAAACCATTTCAACAGCCTCTCTCGCTCTCTCTCCATATATACTTACAAAAGATATACTTCGTATAATACGTGCCAATGATCGAAGGTTAACATAGCATTTTTTTTTTTTAAAAAGCTGGTTGTAATAGATTGTGGGAATGTGCAGGGCAAGATTAGCAGTGAAGACGGATGGATATCTTTGGGGCCATGGGGAGGGAAATGGGGAGGGAAAGATGGTAAGGATTGGGCTTACAAGCCCGACATGCCTAAAATGAAGATATGTATTCGGTATGGACAAGCTATCCATTCAATATCATCCGATGGCGTTATTGTAGGAAGAACTGAGATAATTGCCGATACCCGTGGCCATACGATTGAAACGGTTTGTGACCCTCTTTAGCATATTCACAGACTTGGGCAGAGATGTATCTAGATCCATCCGATGTACATGGGTCCAACACACGTCGGATGGTTCCGGACACCTTTGGGTTTAGATTTGTGCATTTTCGTTTATCTTTATTGTCAAAATGATTACGCGAGTGAATGATTTAACCAAAAAGTCGAATAATTTCAAATGATCATTTTTAATGTGTCCCAAACAAAGTCCTAATTTGTACTTTCACTTTTTTCAGTTCTGCATCGACACTTCAGAAGAGCAACTCTCGTCCATAAGCCTGACATATGAATCTCTCTCTGGAAAAGTGTCAATCATGTCTCTCTGTTTTTACACAAATCTGAACAAATATGGGCCTTTTGGTTTGAGATCGGGTGCTTCTTCTGTGTCCATTCCAATAGAAGGTGGAGTCATTGCTGGATTCCATGGATACGCTTCCACCTACCTTTCTGCACTTGGTATATATGTAGTACCCAAATTCAATAGATCGCATTCAATTCGGGACTCAACTTCTGTGCAGCATAAGGTCAGCTTCTCTCCCCAATTTCTCATTTTGGTTCTTTCTCTCATATGATTGTTATGCAGGAGAATGGGGTGTAGTACAGTTTCGTTTTGCTGATCTAAACGTCCATTTAAAAAAATTACGTGAAACAGAGTTAAATAAAATGGCAGTCATCTCAAAATATCGTACTTACTTTGTCCCAAAATTTTAGCTCCTTTGGTAATCCAACATTTTAAAGGGTACACAATCATTACTCTAGGAAACATATAAACTTCGAAAATTACCCTTCCTTTTGAATTGGCATGATTACTTTTTTAGACTCAATACATTTTTTCCACGCTAAAGTTAATTTGGTTAGGCACCTACGGGTATTTAAATAGTAAATGGGTACTTAATATTTTCATCACATTCACTTATAGAGGTTAAGTTTTCATCCCGACATTTGAATAAATCCGGTATAGCCTAGAGTTTTTGTAAGGCCCCAATACCATGCATAGGTGTGTGTGATACGTTTGGTATATCATTCGAAAATTTAGGTAAAAAAATAGGCATCTAAATTTTGAAATTTGACACTGCTTTTACCGGTACAGTATCGAGAACAAGATTACGGTCATGCTATAGCCTATAAGGATTGGAAACTTTAACATATTCGTTGTAATGATTTCCAATATCATACTCCCTCCATCCTTCTTATAGTATTTAACTTTCTATTTTGGGTTATCTCTTAATAAGTGTATTTCGAAAAGTTAGTCGGTATATTTGCTATTTTGCCATTAAAAGTAAATTCCTTTTTGAAAAGTTTGGGAGTATTATTATATTGATAAAAGTAATTGGTGAAAAATAAATGTAAAAGTTGTAAAAGTTTATGTGAGAAAATAATTAGAATTACGAGGCTACAATTAAAAAGGAACGGAGGGAGTAGTAAATCAATCAGGATGACATAGTTTCGTAGATCAATCATGGTAAATATGATATGCTTGATAGTATATCATCTAGAAATTATGGTAAAAATAGGTGAACTCCAAGATCTGGCTTCAGCCTTCGTTCCTGGCTCTACCGCTCATGTACAGATATGTGTACCCGGACGCATGTGTCTCACCCAAATGTTTATAAGATAACTATATCGGATGGACATCAGTAATCCTTAAAGGAACGTAAATCCATGGTCTGAGTTAATTTTGATGCTAATTAATGATCTGTGTACCCGGACGCATTTGTTTTTTCTCTATGTTTTTTTTTTTTTTTTGATAGGCAATCGATCTTCATTAGTTTCATGCTACAGACTTACAGTAATACTATGTTCAGGTGTTAGGTTCAGGTGAAGATTCCAAAAACAATGCTGCTTCTGGTTCCAGCAGTGCAAACACCAACAAAGATGACCACCATCGTGGAGCTCTTTCCCCTTCTTATGAAATGATCTGTGAGACTCTCCACCTCGTGGATTCGGAAATCCAGAAGTACAGAATCCATATGGACATCCAAATCAGCGAGGCGCATAAGAAATTGGAAAAGCTACAACAATTAAGGAGCAGTGAAAGTGACTTTGTTGAACTCGGAAAGGACATCGAGAAGCTGAAGGTCCAAATCCCTTTGACCAGTACCAACAAAATGGACCACCACGATGGAGCTCTTTCCCCTACTTCCAAAATGATCCGTGGTGATCTCATCCTCGTGGATAAAGCCTTTGCAGAGGCGAAGGAGTCCATGTACCATACGAATGTAAAAATCAACCAAGCCCATGAGGAATTCAACAGGCTACAATCATTAAAGAGTAATGAGAGAGACTCTGACGAACTACGGAAGGCCGAGTCTGACCAAAAACGAAAGGCCGACTCTGCCGAACTACGAAAGGCCATCACAAAGCTAAAAGTCCAGACCAGTTCACATGGAAAAATCCGTTCTGCCAATTCCAACATACATCGTAGCAATTGGGATAGTATTAACGAGGCCAAGGATGGAATGGTGCACTTCTTCTACAAGGAGCCAGTGGTTCCCCACAGTACTACTGATGATGGGCTATTGAAAGATTTTCGTGAGCTTCCCGAGCCACTGCGTTGTTGTTTGTCATGTTTCTTCAAGTTTCCACCAATGGCAACCATAAAGAGAACGTCCATGATTTACCTGTGGATAGGGCAGGGATATATTTCCCGATATCTGCTCAATAATGAAGGGTGCATTTGGGATGTTGAAGTGCTAGCTAGAAAGATATTTGACGAGCTTATTGCAAAGGGCTTCATCGAGCCTATCCACCAAAATCACTCCTTTGAGCCGGACAGTTGCAGGATGAGCCTTTCTGTTCGTTCTTCTTTATACAAAGAAGCTGAAGATAAAGGATTTACTTCAAATAATTCTCTTGATCTAGATCTTGGATTTGTTTGTGGTAATCTAGAGGGGCACTCATGTCTGATTAATGTTGGAGAGGCCATTATTAATTGCCCGCCTGAAATATTTGAGAATATGACCCATATGCGCAGCCTTTATCTTGGAAGGTGGCAGAGCTCAGCTAGTAACCACATTGAACTAGCAGATGCCAAAATTCTCCATGGACTGATTAAGGTGAAAAGCTTAAAGTTTCTTAGCAATTTCACTCATTACAGAGCTTCCCACATTCATTTCAGAGCTCAATAGTTTGATGATCTTAGATCTCCGAGCTTGTCATAATCTTGAGGTGATTCCAAACGAGATTGGTTTGTTCAAGATTTTGACACATTTGGATATGTCCGAATGTTACTTTTTAGAACACATGCCCGAGAGTCTTGCTCAACTATCAAACCTCCAAGTCCTTAAGGGATTCTTGATTGGAGATTTCAATAACAAGCAATCGTGTACTCTGCGTGATTTGTCAAGACTATCAAAATTGAGAAAACTTAACATCTACATAAGTGTGAAAGACATTCTCAAACTGGAGGACTTGGAGAATTTAGAAAGTTTTGAAGGCCTGAAAAAGTTGACAATATCATGGGGAGGATGCTCTTTGCACGCTCAAGCTGAAGTCATCACAAAAGCATTTCAAATTGTTGCACTTCCTCCCAGACTGCAGAAACTAGACCTTCAGGGTATCCCTACAACGAGTCTACTCGATTGCCTGATGCCTAGCAAACTTAAGGAACTAAAGAAACTCTACATTAGAGGAGGCAAACTATGTGATCTAGGCCAATTTCGGGAACCTCAACGGGAGCAGTGGACTGTGGAGATATTGAGCTTGAAGTACTTGAGCAAATTAAAGATACAATGGAGCGAATTGAGGCTATTATTTCCCAAATTAATTTACTTGAACCGAGTAGAATGCCCCATGTCTGACTTCCCGTGTGATGAGAGGGGCGTGTGGATGAACAAGGAGGCCATTGATACTCACGGGCAGCTACAAAAGTACCTCAGAAGCAGCGGCATGATCAGCTCAAGTTCTATGTCTGGCTCTTGTCCAACCTTGGCTCAGGATGATTCTAACATTTGTCCAGTAGATGAGAAACAGCATTAGTTGGTTACGTTTAGTGCTAGCTTAAGTGCTTAGCCAAGACATAAGATCAGTTGTGAAGGGAGAGTTAGAATCTTGGTTGTAACTTACTCCAAGGGGAAATTCCCCAAGCAAGGTAGGTTCTCCCCTAGATTCTTTATCTTGTATTTTGTTTCTGGTTCTTCCTCTTTGTAACTTAGATTATTTCACAAAGATAGATTATTTCAGTAGTTTTCTCATCCCGCGACAATGAGCAGTATTTCCTCTTGTTAAATCATCAAAGAGACAGGGTGGTAATGGATCACCGTGCCTCAGGTCTATGACTTAAACCCAAAAGAAGGTGAACCATTAAGTAGGGCTTGGAAAGATGCAGAAGAGATACATTCATACACCCAATCACACCACTCGGACTTCAAGGCTGCTGCACTTAAGACTGTCATTTGGCAGTTTTCGCGCGCTTTTAACATCTAAATTTGTCCATGTTCTTGTGCTACGCTAGGTCTCCTGGTATAAAAAACAATATTGGGTGGATAATTGTCTGCATAACATTTGCCATTAGCTGGTGTCAAAAGACATTATTTCTTCGAGAACTGCTTATTGTTTATTGTGATACGAAATTCATTTGCTTATTGTTTATACCCGATTCGGCAACTAGCCAATTGCTTGCTAAAAAAATAAATGAGACCAACCGATAATAAAGAAAGAGTCAAATTACACCAGGTAATCTAGCCTACTTATATTGGAGGCAATATTAAGTTTTCACTGTGGATTACGAGTGTTAAAAGTGCATGTTTAATCCTATGGAACGATAATGAGGAATTTAGAGCAATTTTTGGGATCTTGCTCTTCGTGTGAATTATTTATAAATCTCAGAACTGGACAGAAAATCCAATGAGGGGTTTGTTTGGCTGTGAAAATTCATATTTTGTTGAGACTTGACTAGACAATGCCTAGGTTGGAGTCCCTGTAGCCAATCGCAGTCTAAAAAATTTGTATTAGTAGGGGCACACATTGGTAACAACGGTAACATCTGAATCACGTTGGAAAAGTTGGACCGCTTGCCATTTTTAAACTGTCTATGGTTGCTGCTTTGTACCATTTATGGATGGAAAGAAATAGGAGAGTATTCAAAGGGGTCTGGCTATCGGACGTTTTGCTACTGCTTCTTGTTTTTGCTGGGTATGCACATGTGCTCCCGCAACAGTTGCTTAGAGCAAAAACAGCAGCACATAGCTATTTTTCCTACTCAATAGTACCTAATTTTATTTTAGCTAGACAGGTTTTCTTTCAAAACTACACCAGCTTGTCTATTTTACCTATATACCTCTTAAAATATTAGTTTTTCATTCTTTGTCATAAAATATATAAAGCACAGAGAGGGAAGATGGAGCAAAAGAAGAGAATGGCGGGAGAAGAAATTGATAAAATATTGCTTTGCTGGTGAACAGGGCTTAGGTAGAAGTAGCTTACCCCTGTTCATGGAGCAACTCTACCGAAGCAGGTAGACAAGCTGCTGCACCTGAGATTCTCCCCTTTTGGTAAGCTAAAATAGCCAAAAATGGTATACAGCTATGCTGCTATTTTTGCTCTTAATAAACCCTTTTGTTACCTACCACCAAAAAATATATATATACAACGGTGACATCTTTTTCACCAGAACAATAGTAATGAATTTCACTCGTCATTTTACATTTTTTCTTGTCTTATTTACGTAAACTTAACACTTTGTATTTTTATTTAATTTCACCTTATTAATTAACAACTGGGATGTATCTGCAAAAAAAAAGAGGGTGTGGAAATTTAGCCATGGAGGAAATAGTTTGATAAATATATAAAGAAACATGCATAAAGATAAAGTAACTATTCAACATAATATATGCATATGAAATTAGTTCTTAAAAAAGTACTAGGATTGATCTTCCGGTTATATTCCCAATACCTTTTTGTGTTATCTAACTTTGCCATTGTCTTTATATAGACAAATGGAGTACAAAACATCAATGGGAAAGCAAAAGTCTTCCACTACTAACTAAATGCATGTCTTAATCTATAATACTGTTACAGCCATAATCAAATAGTGTGGTCAGCCAATAATCGTTTCATAACAATTAACAAGAACATTAATGTAATTTTATAAAATTGAGTTGTAGGCCGTGCACCGCATATTAATGTATCCTACTGATACCCGATACCAATTGTGATGTGCTGTAACGAGACAATAGATGAGCTTACTGTTGGGATTTTTCCCAAGTCAAATGCTCTTGAAAAATAAAAGAAAAGGAAAAGCTTTTATTGTGGCATTGATTAATTGGTTTAGTTGTGAAATGGGTTGGCAAGTTGTTGGACTGTGGATTGTTCCAAGGGCATTTGTTGCTTGCTGCATCCAGATGAACCTCGGGCATCCCAAAGATCTTTTGTGCTTTCTAATTGTTTGGCCATGCATTGTTTATATATGGGTGTGCATGTGTGCCGTGTGTGTAGGGAAGAGAAGAAAGAGAGTTTATGGCAGACTTTTGAAGAAACAAAAGAAACCAAAATTGTAGTGTGTGTGAGAGAGAAATTTGTGAGAATATTGGTGAGTGGGTGAAAGATAAAAATACATGTGAGCGTGTGTTTGGGTTGGTTATTTTTATCTCATTGTAAATCATTCAATATAGTGAATTTGTTTTCTCTCCCCGTAGAGGTAGGAATTGAAGCCGAGCCACGTAAAAATTGTGTGTTCTTTGTGTGCTTTTGTTTATTATTTTTTACGCTTCTGATGCGGGTGGGATTTGGGGTCTAAAAATCCATAACACTCGCTGTCACTTATAGATCAACTAGTGTCGGGCTACGTGCTTCGCACGTAACCGCGTGCTCATTGATTATTTCGACATAAGGGTGAGGCTAAAAACTTTGGAAAGTATGCTTGAAATTTTGCAAGAGTATGACGGAAGAAGTTAGAGAAGTCTGATTATGAAATAATTATTGGTAAGAGAAGTCATAAAAGGACCAAGGTTCCTTGTTTTGTACGTACACAAGTCACAAAAGGATCAAAGCCCCAACCATAAATTTGTTTCCTATACAAAGTCAGAGCATACAACACACGAACCTTTCAAGCTTTTCTTACATGTCAATCACAAATTCAATATGAACTAAAAACTCAATCACAAATTTCAGAGATAGAGAGCGCAAATAAAAGAGGAAAACCCACCTAAACAAGGCACACCACTCTTCTCCAATTTCAACAACAATGCCTTCCTTTTATACCGCCTAGCGCCGCAGCAACAGTGGATCGAACAGAGTAGAGGACGACATAGCCGCAGCAACGGTGACATACTGAGGGAGGAAGGGAAAAGTACAAAATTTACAGCAGAGAACAGTAAAATCTGCAATTTTCCGTACGCGAAGTGTGGTAGTACTTCCTCGGGGTTTCCTTCATCTCCAAGCTTTTTTAATTAAAAAACGAACCAGAATGACCATAACTCCACCGACAAAACTACTATATGAGCAGGAAATTACAACATTACCCTAAAGTGGCAATCTCTATGAAAGCTACCCTAAAATGACAATGAAATTACAAAAATACCTAAAGGTGGCAAGCGACCACTCTCCTCTCCCTTTATATACAAGTGTGTTGAAAGAAGAAGGGATTAAACCAAAAGTAAAGTAAAACATGGTACCGGTTAAACAACGACAGACTCAGCAATTGGGATCAACTCCACCGAACTGGTCTCTCTCTCTCTCTCTCTCTCTCTCTCTCTCTCTCTCTCAAAAACCACAACCTTTTTTCCATTTCCTAATCTTCATGTGACCAACAGCTGTTTTTCGGTTCGACTCCTCTTAGCCTAAAGACTTACTAATTGACGGGTATTCATTCAATTCCTCTGCTTTTCGTTCTTCAATATCTTGTGGGCATTGTGTTTTATGAGAATTTGCTGGAACATTAGTTGAAAACCTAGGTATATTGATCAGCTAATATGTATGCAACTGTGCAATTGTGTATACATGTCTGATAATCTGGTTGATTTTAGATTTCACTGAGTCGAATTGGAAAGTTTGCTCAGTATGGTTCAGAACAACTGGCATCAAGGGTTGGCTAAGTGATTTAAGGCTTGCGACTTTGGGTTTGCTTCCAATATGTCTCTTTGAATGCTATCAACTTCATACGGACCGGACCGGCTTTAATTACACTCCCCACCAGTGGATTGCCGTATTGGGTGCCAGTAATTAGTTAAGGTGTGCCTAAGCTGGCCCGGACATCTAAGCTGGCCCGGACATCTGAGTTATCAGAAAAGAAGTAGATCCCAACTATATTTCACTTCATTCATCGACTATACAAATGGCTTGAGTTGGGTAATGGGTTTGAAAATTTGATGTAGGCTAAACTAACTCCTTATGTGCTAGTCGGTATTTTTTTAACCTAGGATAGTGTTGCTGAATTATAAACGTTGAAATTGTTCTCTAACTATGCCCGGTGGCAGTGATTTCATATATAAATGGGGGAATAACCAAGCACTTGTCCAATTAGCAAATTCAGGAAGCTCATGAAAGGTATAGGTATGGCCACACAGGTATCTGTACAATACTGCCGGTAAATGCGAAAAAAAGGATACGGGGATGGGCGAAACGTTCGTAGAATTTGTATTTTTTAATTTTTAGCACTGTGTTATATATTTATATGTGATAATTAGAAAAATTGCAAAAATTAGCTAATATGGTTCATTGAGATTTGAGCATCCAACTTAACGAACCAGAGGTTAATGCCAAAGGTATGATACTATGAGAGGTATGTTTGTCATTATGTTAGAGAACGTACAAACGAAAGGATAATTCTAAAAGAGGGCATTGGGTGAACTTTGGAACAAGATGTACTCCAAAGGTACCATATACTTGTCATTTTTTTTCAACCTACCGTGCTTCATAGAGTAAATCTTTATGTCATGTATACATTTACATCATGGCCGCAAAAGAGTAACCTGGTCATACCATATTCACCTTCCTGCAATGGTCAACTCTCGTAGATTTCTTCTTAAATTACCCTTGCCAAGCAGCTTTCCTAATTACCGTCAATGCTTTCGTTTGCCTCTCTCTGCAGAATACTCAATGGGGAAACCGTTGATCAGCATATTCAGTTGGTTTTAGCATCGTCGATGTTTCAATTCAAGCCCTTAGTTCAATCTCCTTATGGCTGCCAGCTATTGTTTGCGGTTCGGCGTGCATACAGTTACACAATCCTCTCCCTCCCCAGCAATCTCTTGTACGCAAAATGCACCTCAT
>JADGMU010001229.1:37500-44960 GCA_016920895.1 Vaccinium myrtillus | reverse complement strand
TGCCCTCTCTTTGCCTTTACAATCATGTCATCCACATACACCTCGACTTCTCGGTGCATCATATCATGTAACGAGTTGTGGCCGCTCGTTGATAAGTTGATCCTGCATTCTTCAATCCGAATGGCATGACCACTCAAACAAAACGTCCCCATTCGGTGGTGAAGGTTGTTTTCTCTCGGTCTTCAAAATCTGGTTATACCCCGAAAACCCATCCATGAATGACAGCAATGCGTGCCCTGCCGTGTTGTCCACCAACACATCAATGTGAGGCAAAGGGAAATCGTCTTTCGGACTGGCTTTGTTCAAATCTCTGAAATCTACACACACCCTGACTTTTCCATCCTTCTTAGGCACTGGCACAATATTTGCAACCCACTGTGGATACTCAGTTACCATCAAAAAGCCGGCATTGAACTGCTTGGTAACTTCCTCTTTGACCTTTTCAACCCAATTCCGATCTTCCTCAATTTACAATCGGGATACAAGGGAATGCGATGTTGCACAATTTCAGGATCGATTCCGGGCATATCTGCGTGGGACCAAGCGAAAACATCTTCAAATTCTTTGAGCAAATCAACGAGTAATCCTTGTTCCTCCGAAGATAGCCCGGAACCGATTTGAACCATGCGAGGATTTTCCTCATCTCTCAATTTAATTGAAATTACTTCTTCTTTTATTGGCTGAGCATGCCTTTCATTTTCCCTTTCGATTAGAGACTTAAGCTCTTTAGGTATTTCTCCTTCGAGCTCAGTCTCATCATCATCGGGGTCAACACAATTTATTTCGGGAACAGCAAAGTAAGCGAAATCAGCATTTATTTCATTAACAAAGCCATCTGGGGCGCAGTACATGTCATCAGACTCGAATTCAAAATAGAAATGACGACGTGGAGGGCCATGAGGCACAAACTCCGACTCACAGTCAAATTCAAACCCTGACTCAGACTCGAACCCTAACTTAGTGAATGCATTAGTAAATTTTACAACAGGAGTGAAAGTGCAATTCTTGTATTCACCGACTGCATCCACTATCAGCACGCTGGGATCTTCAAAGGCCTCCTGTCCGAGCATCATCACTGCTGGCTCCTCTTTATCCTTACTTGTTAGATTGACCTCATCGAACATCGACATCAAGATCCCACCATCCAAAGCTTCCGTCCAATCCGCTTTGAGGTCTTTCACCAATTTCTCGACCTTTTCATGTTCATATTCGCTATCCCAAGCATCGTTAGCAAAGATCTCGAATCCGGGTGCACCTCTCCACTTATTTCATTTACGAACGGCTCAGGCTGGCCGTGATATGGTGCATTCGACCCTTCCCCAACAAAGCGGATCCGACGGTTTGCACTGCTGCTTGCTCGATTGGTTCTTGTCTTTTGCATCTCTTTCAGTGTAGGTTCATACCCTAATCCGAAATGGCCTCGCTGAGAAGGGAATTCTGGAAACTGAGCCACCCCCTGATGAGTTCGACCTAAACCGGTGCCTGGCAGATAAGACATCCTCCTCATCATCTCAAGAGCTGTGGTGCTGATTGAAAAATCGTCATCTATCCGGAGCGTGAACACACCTCCGGATGTGTCAAAAGCAAAGCCCCCAAGCTGAACATCATTTTCATCGTGCATGATTTCTAACAAAGGAGCATTATCTTCAGCATGAGGGCGAATGCCTGTATCTCCGTAGAGAGCGACTGTCCCACTTTCCAAGCCAAGCAGAACCTTTTGATGCAAGGTAGATGGAACTGCCATGATATCAGGCCGATGCATCCAAGGACGTCCCAACAGCAAATTGAATGAAGCTGGGATTTCAAGCACATGAAACTCAACTGTTGATTTGAACCCTTCCGCAGCAATCTCCATTTCAACAGTCCCAAGCACATTGCGGTGGGTGTTATCATAAGCTCGAACAGTGAGACTAGATGGCGTGAAATCCTTCGGTTTAAGCCCCAAGCACAAAGCCGTTCGGAGAGGACATACATTGAGCGCGGACCCATTATCTATCAACACAACTGGGATCCATTTCCCCATGCACTTCATGGTGACATGTAACGGCTTGTTGTGGTCAGTTCCCTCGAGCGGCAGATCGACTTCGGTAAAGGTTACGACATGCTTGGTCGGTTTGGTGGTAATGGTAGGTTTGGTGATAATGGCGGCCACCATGGCTTCAGGGGTGATGTCTGGTGCAACTTCCATACAGGACAATGCTTGAGCGAGCTTCTGGCGATGCTCGCTGGAGCTCATAAGCAATCCCCAAATGGTAAGTGCGGCTGGGGTTTTCTCAAGTTGTTTCTGGATGGGATTTTCTTCGTTGGTTGGTGGAGGCTTTGGACGAGGGGCACGACTGTTTGCTGCGAAGGTAGCTTGGGATTGGTTATTTGTTGGGTTAAAGAGGTTTTGGAAATCGATTGGGTTAGCAATTGGGTCGCTGAGGTTGTTTGGATAGTGCGGCATGGCTAGGTTATTTGGTAGGGTTGGGTTGTTTTGTGGAGTTGGGTTATTTTGTGGAGCTAGGTTAAAAGGTGGCTGGTTTGTGGTATTTGGTTGTGGGTTGGATGTGTTTCCGGTGAACATCTGGGGTGGTTGGTAAAATCGACCACTCCGAAGAAGGTGAAGAACTGAGTCAATATCATCCCCCCACAAATCAGTGTAGTCCGTGTAGAAGTCAACAAGATCCCCCTCCGCTTTTCTCTTTCCCTTTGCAATGCTAGCTTCTTCCAAACCCTTGGTTATTCCCTCTACGGTTGCTTCACTCCAAACATCTCCATTCTCCATGGCGGCTTCGTTAACAGCCCAGACTTCGTTATCTCCAACCCACAGCGGTGCTATGCCCTCATTCTGATTGGCCCACATGTTTGCTACAACATTTTCCTCCATTTGCTGTCCCCAAACATCGGGCAGGTCACTGTTCAACACCATAACATTACAATTCTCCGGGACTTGCACTTGAGGTGCCGGAAGATTCTCATCAACTATGTAATCGTAAGGTGTGAATTCTATACCCTCCGTCATTCGATTTATGGCTTGCTCACTCATCATGGAGAAGTCAGGGCGACCCTCCCACAGTGGTGGCATCGGAAAATACGATTCTTCAAAGAACATAGGGAGTGTGGACCCATCTAAGGGATCATTAGGGTCCATGAGCTGCCACTCGTTTGGGGTAGGATCCCACTCATCTTCTTGTGCATCATTGAATGCCACAACTTCTTCTTGCCAATTTTGCCCTTGTCCTTCTTCCACTGGCTGTATCACCGGCAATGGTTCAAACAGATTAGGAAGTGCAAATCCATCAAGCGGATCTGCCAACATCGGATCCCAAAACTGATTAATCATGGCACCAAATGGGGGTCCTTCATTTAACTGTTCATTTTGCGGCCAAGCTTCTTCATTCGCCACATTATTGGCCACCATCTGTTCATACTCGTGAGCTTCCATGGCCATTATCAAATCACCCCATTCTTGCCAAACATTGGGGTTCAAGTGCACATCAAGAAGACATGCTTCGCATTCATCGGGTATAGGCACAACGGGCTTAGGATCTGTTTCGGGTATAATATATTGGCTTGGGTCAAATGGAGTGGGGTTTAGGCCTTTTTGAGTGGAGCTGAGGGTAATCTGGCCTATGTCACCGTTTCTTTTGTGGGTTGGCAGAGGGTTTGTGAGGATGTTGGGTTTTTCAGTGGGGTCTCGGATTTGTTTGTTGTCAATGAGATCTTGGATCTCATGACGCAGGCGTTGACATCTTTCAGTGGGATGGCCGGGTGTTTGGTGGAATATGCAGAAGGCGTTTGGGTTATATGTTGGTGGGGGATTTTGTGGGGGTGGAGTTGGCTAAAGGGGTTTGATCTTCCCCTGTTGCACGAGTCGCTCGAAAGCAACAGGTAGGGGTAAAGGAAGAGGGGTAAAAATACGCCGTCCTCTTTGGTTTTGCAGTGGTTGAGTTGGCTGAGTAGGTTGAGACATGATGGCATTTATGGGTTCAGCTTTATGGGGTTGATGATTTGCGGAGTTGGATGAGGTACCGGCTGTGTAACTGAGGTTGGCGTATAGGGAAGAGGTGTTGCCGATGTAGTTTTGCTTGGGGTTGGGGAAGGAGTCTCCTTTTTTCCACATCCCGCTCTGCAGAGCTTCTTCAATTGAAAGACCCATCTCAAAATAGGTCTCGAAGTTATGTGCTTGGGCCATGACCATGTACTGAGCCAAATCGGGCTGTAGGTTCTTGGTTATAATGCGCATCTGATCTTTGTCACTGGGACGATCGGTCATTTGCGCAGCCTTGGCTCTCCACCTTTTCACAAAATCGGCGAATGACTCCCTCTCCTTCATCTTGATACTCTCAAGTTCACGAGTGGTGACCTTGAGTTGCACGTTATACTCGTACTGCTTAATGAAAGCAGCCACCATTTCTTCCCAAGTTTGCCTTTTCGAAATGTCAAGAGACAAAAGCCATTGGAGTGCGGAGTCCCTTTTAGGGTTTCATGAAACATCCGAGCCATGGTCACTCGTCAACTTCTTGCAACGAGAGGGAGCTTACGTATGCACTCGAACATGTCATCTCGGATCCCAGTTCCATCAAATTTCTCGAAGTCCACATGCTTGAACTTCTTAGGGAGTTTAGCGCCCGGGAAAATGCATAGCTTGCTCATGTCAAAACCGGTGATGGCTCGTTTCTCACTTTTGACCACCGATTCCTCTAGCTTGAGTATCTTAGCTAGCATTTCAGACAATTGGGGATTCTCAGGGGGAGGGGGTTGTTCCGGATGCTCATCATTAGGAACCTCTTGTTCCCGAGCTCCACCGTCGGGTATTCGGCTGGCTTGAGGGGAGGAAGTCGACTCAGTATGTTTACCATAATCGCCATGAGTTGGGCAATTCGGGTATCATTCCGGACCCTCTCATCATGCATTTCCTTTCTCATCTGTTCAAACTCATTCGGGGGATCCTGTTCTTGTTCTGCCGCCATATCTGACTCAGCCTTTGGTGATAAGGATCTAGACAATCTCTGTCCGGGAGGTCGAGTCCAAACAGGTAAGGTCTTCTTCTTCTTCTTTGCAGGCCCAATGATTCAAGAACTGATCAAAAGCAAAAGCCGGACTCAGATGCGTACTCGATGCGTCTATTATGCACAAAAAGAATGATTTACAAATACTCTCGATCGTCTCGCCGTGACTCAACTCACGGAGTTAGTCCTACTTCTAGCCTTAGGAATTAGTCTACCGGTTTCGGAACTCACTTGGAATCGTTCGCACAGCAGATTGTAGCAACACCACGGGTAAGTCGTTTTACTCGGCAATTACGGCTTCAACCTACAGCCTAGATGCTGAAACCGCAATCGTTATCCTTTCTTTGACCATCCGAGACAAAGCAATGAGGTGTCGCAACCCAGTTACAATCGATTCCAAGGCTAGTCCGAAACACGGGTGACCGTTTGGGCACGGTCAACACCGGAGGTATCTCAAACTCCGTGGATTTAAAGTCTCCTAGACTGAACCCCACAGTTTTGGAAGATTGCCCCAATCCTCAAGTTTTCTTTTAAAGCAATAAGTCCTTAAAATTGGATAATCGGATTTGGGAAACTCTGATCCACACGAATTCCGACAATGATCTAAGATCAGAAGCCTAAGGGCGATTGATCCTTCTCGGGCCAAGGTCCCTTAAACCTGTTTAGATCAGTGTTTAGGAATTTGATGATCCAAATTTTCCCATGTCCGGTCATCCTAAAGGCCAACTCGCAAGAACAACGCGCATGTGGGATGCACGACTCATCATCGGGCCAAGGCAATCTCCTACTAACCGCAGAGACTCTAAAAACTAAACTGAAAAACAAAACGGACGAACGCTCACGACAACTATGCACAATGCAAATGCAGCATGGCATGGCGGGGAAAGCGGTAACAGATAGCACGTTAACATGGCGGAGCACGCAAACTTAACACACGGGTAAGCTGCTAAACGTGGGGTTCTATGGCTAATTATATGCGAAAGGCTGGTTTTGGTCATTGAGGGTACCCCGGACTCAAAATCAAAATCGCCTCCTACCGTCAAAGACGATAGTGACGATATGATTTATCACGGTCGAGGGCTGCTGGGCATTTCGGGATTCCCTGTCACCGGCAAGCCGGGCAGGATTGCCAAAACAGGCCAGCGGGGCTAAGAACGATGCAAATGCAATGCAAAATTAAATTTCAAACATTTGAAAAATCCCACAAAACATCTTTCGAATTAAACCCACTTTGATTAACACATATTTCAATAAAATTACACAAGTGTAATAAAAATTGCACAAGTGTAATTAAATAAAATATATATTAACCAATATTCCCCAGCAGAGTCGCCAGCTTGTGGACGGCCCACTGAGATTCGGTGCGATTCGCGTTCGAAAAGATTGTGATTGTTTGAGTCGCCACCCGGATTTTAGGTCCGAACCCGAGAAACCGATAAAAATATGACTCGTTACCCATGAAAAAGATTTTACTAGCCATTGTGAAACCAGAGATTTCTCGGATTCGGGGGTTTGGTTACGAGAGGGGAAGGGTTTTACGGCACCCCTCTCGCCCGGTCCGTGAACCGGTCTCTACTCGACATTTTGTGGGATTTTGAAAATATTTGAAATTCAGTTTGTTCACGAAAATAAGGAAACGGGGATGGGAATCACGTAAACAACGAAAAGAACATGAAAATATATATTTAAAGTGGATGCTTGTGCACACGACCTACATGAATGATGATGATGATGATAAGTGAAATTATTACAAATATTTACAAGAAATGTGAAATTATAGAAAATACACAACTAACCCAGAAAGTACAAACATTGAGGCCCAACAAACTGTTTTGCAAACTGGATTCCAGAATAGGGATTGAGCGCTCAAAGACCAAGGCTTGAGCGCTCAACCTCTTCAAACCAGTTTGAGCGCTCAAGGCACATGGGTTGAGCGCTCAAACCAATTCCTAGCCTCTATGAAATTACACCTTTTTATAACTTCTTTTCGAGATCGATCACTTATTAAGGACTTTCTCAGGAGAAACAGGCAAGAGTAAACTGATCAATTTCATAAAGAAAGATGAAAAGAATGTAATTTCGATGAATCCACAGGAAAATGTTTGAAAATAGAGGAAAAGAGGGGAATCCAGGTCCTGAGCATAACAACAATAACTCACACACACAATTAACAAGTTACACCAAGATCCATCATCGAATCAACAAATGACCAACAAAACTGTCCAAGAACAGCTTGAGCGCTCAAGTGAGTGACCTTGAGCGCTTAAGCCATAGTCTGGCTCTCTGATTTCTGGCTTAAAATAGATGCTCGATGATTCTCAGGACTTTGAAAGCTTAAAACAAGAGTAAAGGAAGATGATCCAGTCACTGTTTTGCACTAAAAATGGAATTTTACAAAGATATTGATCTTTGATCATCATAACATAGTTAACTAAAGTTCATGCATGTGTTTTTGAAATAGAGATA
>JADGMU010001229.1:0-32500 GCA_016920895.1 Vaccinium myrtillus | reverse complement strand
TTAAAACTTCTAAAGAAGAATCCTCTATGACACAAGAGAGTGACGATGATCTTGATCAAGAAGAGCTTGCCTCTTTCGTTAAAAAACTCAAAAAATTTGTCAAGTTCCGTAAATCTGAAAATTTTCTGTCTTCAACTAGTAGGGGTAAAAATTATAATTATAGGGATAATGAAAAGAAATATTTTAGAGATAAATCCAAGAAACCCCTAGGTATACAATGTCACGAGTGTCATGGTTTTGGGCATATTCAGGCAGAGTGTGCAAACACTCTTAAAAAGAAAGAGGCCAAAGGGTATAAGGCTTCGTGGGATGACGATAGTGATGATAGTAGTGATGGGGATTTTGAAGCCCCTAGATATTCGTTGCTTGTCGCCAACATTAAGTCTCCCACGTCTCCTAAAACAATTGATCTTTCTACAACTCTTAGCGATTATAGTAATTATGTCTCGACTGATGAAGACTGTGAGAGTGATGATGATATAGATTCTATTCATGAGGCCTATAATCAATTGTTTAAAAAGGCTGTCAAACTAGAAAAGAAAAAGAAGGAACTCATGAGTGTCATAGAAAGAATTAGTGGTGACATGAACAAACTTAAGGATGACATCGAATCTAAGGACATTGAGCTTGAAAAGTTAAAAACCTATAACGATAATCTGGCTGATAAGTTTGCCAAAATCGAGAGAGATCGTATGGATGCCTTGAAAACCCTTGAAGGGGCTAAGGATAGAATTTTTGAATTGGCCCGTGACCTTAGGGAGGCCACTGAAGCCATAAAGCGTAATGAGTGTGGTGCAACTCGTATTGCCGAGATGACACGTACTTTTAGAAATAGAAGCGGCTTAGGGTTCGTTGATCCACCTTCACTGACTCCTAAGGCTAATGAGTCCGCAAAGAGAGAAATCAAGTTTGTGAAATCTGAAACTTCTAAAAATGAGGCGATGAGCGATAAACCCGAACCATCTACTAAATCTCCAACCATCACTAACAAGATTTCCAACAGTAATCAATTTCAAAAGTTTAATCCTATGATTTGCCACTACTGTGGTGTCCAAGGTCACATTCGACCTTTTTGTTATGCACTTAGAAAAGACAATCAGAGAACAAAGGGGAATTCGTTTGTATCCCCTGTTAATAAAAGTGATCGGTATGGTCAACCCAATGTGGGGAGACCTCAAGTTGTGCGACAGTCTCCCAAAAATAATAAAAATGAGAATTTTCAAAAAAAATTGGGTCATTTGGCAATTCAAACTTCTCACCTCATCGAGGAAATTAAGAATTTGTCAACTTTGGCTAAAAATAATGGAGAGACTGATAAATTTGTTGAAACACTAACCACACATGGTCACTTCTCACGTGTGAACACTAAAACAAAACAAATTTGGAAGAGAATCGACGTCGTTTGATTAAGTTTGGTGTTGCCTGTCATCCTAGTACGCTATTTTTTTTATATATACACTTGTGAACATGTCTTTCTTGTTATTTAAAAAAAAAAAAACCCTTCATTTTATTTTATTTATTTTGGTATATGCGAGTTTTAGGTTCATGATCTTGCATCTTGATGCTTTTATTTTTTCTCCAAATGAAAAATTCATAAACATTCATATATAAAAATAAATAAATAAATAAACATAATCGGTCATTATTTTTATAAACTGGCAATTTTTATCAAAACTCCTATTCACCCCCCCTCTAGGAGTAAATTGAACGCTTCCGTATAATTTCAGGAGTTAGTGCTGCGGACGTATATAAGGATTGTTGTTGGTGCCTTGGTGGATCTCTTTCTAACAGCCTTGTGGTCTTGGCCAGAGTTGGTGCCCACCCCCAAAATAGTTGTATGCTTCAATGTCTGAAGCAATATCTAAAGGAATATTTCCTATGCCACACTAGCGAAATCAAATCTTTCCTTTCAACTTATTACGATTTCATGCACTTACATTTCACCATATGAATACAATCTAAATTCTCATCTTAATCATGTAAACCGTGGTAACAAAGTTCCTGTAAAAGGAGAACATATTCCAACTTCAGTTATGAAGGAATAACTATTCCAACTTCAACATATTCCAGATTCTCTCGACTCTCATCTTAATAAGCCGACAACGAGTGACGTGCGAAGCACGTCGGTTTCCAACTAGTTTTTCAAACAATCACAAAACGACGTCGTGTTAGGTCACTTAATGGTTTTTGGGGTTCGTTAAGCTCCGACTCAGCATTTTACGTTAATGAGATAACAGATGCAAACGGAAGGAGTAAGTTTGATTAACGAAATTGAAGTTTGGAAGTACGCATGAAGTTTCATTGAGTTTAGGAGTATATTCGATATTGAGGTTAAAATTTAGGGGTGTTCTGAAAATTTTTCCTATTTACTTTCATCGTTAAAAAAGTGTTTCTGCAAACAAAAACTGAGAGTATAAAATGAAAAAGATTAATGTGCTTATACCATAAAGAAACCTGTAACCACTTGGTAATCATAATGGAGCTCAAATAATGAGTTAATGACTACCATTTCAACTGCCAGCCTTCCTTGCTTGCTAAGGGTCAATATCTTCCATTAAAAAATGTGGAAAAATAAAAAGGGTAAAAAATCCGAAAATTCCTCTACTCTCTCAGTGCCCTCTGACTAGACCTTCTTTGTCCTACCGCGCGCATATCCTCCACGTCCTAAAAGGAAAAATGACAAATATTTCGAAGATAAAGTTGAGATTCTTACCTTTTTGTGGGGACCCTCTTTATATTGTACTCTACTTTTTATATACACACTTCGGTCCCCTGAAAAAAAAAAAATTTGCACTTGTCGTAGTAATGAAATGTAGGGGGTGTTTGGGAGCCTACTTTTTAGCTTTTGATTTTTGACTTTTTGGCTTTTTGGCTTTTGGTCAGAATGAGTTTTGGATGTGGGAGTAGTGTTTGGGAGAAATGTGCAGAATGTGTTTTGAAAGAGAAAAGGAGAAGTAGAAATCAAAAAACAGCTCCTAACCTATTTCTGACTTCTGCTCTCTAAAACCCCAAAACCAAAATGCATTCTCACATAACTCATTCTCCAATTCTCAGCCAAACAATCAAAAAGCAAAAATGTGAAAATGAGAATGTGAGAAAGTGGCTCCCAAACAGCCTCGTACTCCCTCTGTCCCAAATTCCTTGCCCCTCATGGAAATGCGTGCATTTTACACGCAAAAACTAACATCTTTACGAAAACTTTTTTGGAAAAAAAATTACACCAATTTTTTCTTTTCGATGAGATCTTTAAATTGGTGTAACGTTTATTAAAAAAATTATTTCTTGTACATTATTTTTTGCGTGCAAAATGCATGAATTTCAAAAAGGACAAGCAAATTGGGATGGAGGGAGTATTAATTTCACTTATTTTTTTAATAAACTTTACACCAATTTAAAGATCTCATCGAAAAGGAAAAATGACAAATATTTCGAAGATAAAGTTGAGATTCTTACCTTTTTGTGGGGACCCTCTTTATATTGTACTCTACTTTTTATATACACACTTCGGTCCCCTGAAAAAAAAAAATTTGCACTTGTCGTAGTAATGAAATGTACTCCCTTTGTCCCAAATTCCTTGCGCCTCATGGAAATGCGTGCATTTTACATGCAAAAACTAACATCTTTATGAAAACTTTTTTGGAAAAAAAATTACACCAAAATTTTCTTTTCGATGAGATCTTTAAATTGGTGTAAAGTTTATTAAAAAAATTATTTCTTGTACATTATTTTTTGCGTGCAAAATGCATGAATTTCAAAAAGGACAAGCAAATTGGGATGGAGGGAGTATTAATTTCACTTATTTTTTTAATGGGGTCTTACTCAAAAGAAGATAAACAAATGGAAACGACATTATTTGGCAAATTGTTTTTATCAAAAGCATTGTTCAACAATATGTATTGCAGAGAGTCAGAGACCACTCCATTTTTATTATGTATTCCAAATTTGTGAGATGATTCATGAGATGATTGGTAACTTCAGTAATTTCAATAGTTTTTTGAAACGCAAGTGATTTCAGTGGACCGTGCTATGGGTACCGAAGCCCATGGTACCGAAAATGTATATAGCGGCTTGCGGGGCCTATTTTTGGGCTCTAGATGAATAATCCAATCCGTTCAATTATTTTAAAATATTTTTTTGATTGTTAACTCCAAAAATCAGCTCAATTGAATATGCGCTAGTGAGTGATCCAATATTTCATTTTTTTATTCAGAAGTTAGGATTCTGAATTCTGAATTAGAAATTTAAATATTGGATGGCTCACTTATGCATGTCCAATTGAGCTAATTTTTTGCAAGACCACTTGATGACACCGGATTTTGCCCCACCCCTACTTATCAAATTAAATCGATGACGTCGATGCTCGCAGGAAGTAGACATCGACGCTCGCAGGAAGTAGACGTCGAATCATCAAAAGTCATAAACAACTTTACCGTGTAGAACATGAGGTTCCCGGTTATATAACAATAAGACTGCACACAAATACTCCTAAAATTTATATTTACATATATCGATATATGTGTGGATTTATGTAAGTGCATATATCTACCTTTTATTCTTGTGTCCTACCATCCATCCCTCTTGAGTCTCTCCCAGTTTATACAGTATGGCTCAATTGATTGGTGATGACGAGAGACAATCACTGGGAATTGAGCTGGCAGAGGTAGGAGAGAGTTTGAGATCTTCGTTGCAGCGCCATCTCTCTAGTTCCAGAAGCAGTTCAGAGTTGAATCCTGTAAAGGATGATGGTGATGATGAATGTGCCTTGCAATGGGCCCATATTGATAGACTGCCTACATTTGAGAGGTTAAGATCGTCTTTGTTCGATGAAAGTGATGGAAGCAAAGTTGTTGGTCAAGGAAAAAGGGTAGTTGACATTACTAAGCTTGGTGCTCTGGAGTGACAGATGTTTGTTGAAAAACTCATCAAATACATTGAGAGTGACAACCTTCGATTGTTGCAGAAAATGAGAAGCAGAGTAGATAAGTAAGTAATTTTTTTGGTTATATGTAGATACCCTATATTCATGCACACATGCATAGGCCAATGGTTGCATAGTAGACACAACTATAAGAAAAGTGAGAGTCGACCTAGATTGGCTGGATAGAGAAGCTTTTATTGCCTATGCATTATCTGGATTCTAACGAATTAATGTCATCAATGGAATGGATGTTTCAAGTTCTCTTTGTCAAGCAATGTAAGACTGGCGAAGTCTTAACTTACCGACTTGTTACCGTGGCATTACATGATGTGTTTTTCATTGAAAATATTTGTTCCTCATCTTTGTAGTTGGCTTTTCATTTTCATCTCTAATTGTCTGTGTAGACATACTTGTTCATGACAACCTTTAAGGATCTACTAATGGGTTATTGGGGCTTTAATTAATTCTGGTAGGGTTGGTGTAGAACTACCGAGAGTGGAAGTGAGATATGAAAATCTGCAAGTGGAAGCAAAGTGTGAGGTAGTTCGCGGAAAGCCACTCCCTACTCTGTGGAATTCACTAAAAAGCACTGCTTATGTAAGTATCTAATTTCTTTCAGTAAATTAAAGCTTTCTTAGTCATGTGTGAATGAATTTGGGTGGTTTTCACTGCCTGCTAATGACTTATGTGTCCTGACTCTGGAAAAAGAACTTAATGGATATGAGTTGATTTTGAACCCAAAACGACAACACTTTACCTTTTGAATTTCAATCCAGTTCATGTTATTAAATTTTGATGTTTAAGATTGGATGTTTCGAAAATATTTTAACATTGGCATTTTCCAACTTCACATTTGTTGGCAGCTTGATACAGATGGGTAAGAATGTGTATAAATTTCTTATTTCACTCAATTTTATCAAACTCATTGCTAGCCCAAGAGTGGAATGAACTTTTGTGTATCCATTTAAGACTAGAGGGGCTAGCTCTTAAGCCAAATGTTGGGTGGTCCACTTGTTCTTAGGTCCACGATATATAAGTGAAAGGTTTATTGGTGTGAACTCACCGATTACCCAAAAATCTTCCAAGTCTTGTTTGGCTGGCTATTTTATCGCAAAACAAATATGTGGAGCCATTTTTTGGTAATTCATGTCCGAAATCAGCTCCTAGTTGAGTAGGTCTGCTTTTGTCCATTTTTAGTCTAACTTGATTAATTTATTTATTTATGTTAATAGGACTGCGCCATGCTACCCGGTTTGAAGTCGCAAGAGGCCAAGATAACCATCATTGATGATGTCAATGGTATCATTAAGCCATGAAGGTGTGATTAATTGGAAGCTTAGCCTAAGTTCATTTTATGATCACTTCAATGTGAATGGGTATCTGTTAATATACCAGAACTCTTAATTTTGTCAACTAAAAAAAAAACTCAAACCACCTAAGTTCTCTCAAGTGTCCTATTGTGGTTTGACCTTTAATGGGAGGTTCCACTTTACTGGTTCATCCTTTCCTTCATAGCTCATAACTGAATACGGGTGAATAATTTCTGAATTTTGAGTTTGGACTCCTATGAATGTATATTACTTTTGGCATGCATATCGTCATCAAGTTGTGAGGTCGGACTATTGATCAAAACTCAAATGAGTTTACCCTGGGCAATCAAATATATTGTGGATTCAACTTAGTGTTATCTGCTTAACGAACTGACATTGGTCCTGTATTCCAATACTTATTCCTTTTCTATGTTTTTTCATGAAAGATTCTGGGCTAAGGTTTTATAAGCCTTGGAAGAAATCATTCTCATCAATTGTTTCCTTCAAAATGTTGTACTTCTATCATTCTGCTCAAATGTACCTATCAATACTGCAGAATGACTTTGTTGCTTGGTCCTCCGGGATGAGGGAAGACTACTCTATTGAAAGCATTTTCTGGAAGTCTAGACAAATCTCTCAAGGTACCTTATTTTTTTCCTTTGTAAAAAGTAAGCATTGTACAAGGATAGGAATGTGGAAGATCCATTACAAACATCAGAATAATGATTCGTAGAACTGCAAATCTGCACTGTTTACACCAAACGTAAAGCTCACAGGGCTGCTTGCTAGACTTAAAAACTTGAGTTCAGAGGGTTTGATGTCTTCTTTTGAAAGGTTATGTTGGTTATTCTCACGTACGTATATAGTATACAAGTTTGAACGTTCTCTTACACGAACATTCGATTCTGCTGGGCTCTAGTCTAGCATCGCTTCTAAGCATCACCCATTCGTAAAAGGAGCAGTATTTTATGCCATCTTGGCTACAATTTGGAGTCTGGAGAACTTTACCTTTGAGTTGATAAACAATGGAAGAATTGCGTTTATGAATTTCTTGTGCCTAATGTGGATTATGAATTGCATAAAACACATGTGATAGGCGCGTGGAAAGCTTGCTTCTGAGCGCCTAAGTAGGGAGATTTAGCATGTTAGACGTGCATTTTGAGCTTTATTTTCCAATTAATGTGTGCACGTGGTATTTTTGGTGTTGGAAGTAATTTGCAGGAAATTCGAGGCCTTGGGTGCGATTTCGTGATACTGGAAGGACATGCACGTCGATCAGGAGTTGGAAGCAAGTGGAGTGTGCATGGAAATGGTCGAAACCCGTCGGGAGCGCTACCTCAATTCCTTGGAGCGCTCAAAGTAGGCACAAAAGGGTCTCAAAAATGAACAGAGAGTTTAGGAGCGCTACACCATAAAGGCTGTAGCGCTACCGGAACGTTACGTCGATGGTCAACCCGAAATAGCATGGTCAACGCACGGCATTAAAGAAGCGGTAGCGCTACTGGGAAATGTTGTAGCGCTACCGAGGTGCCATCAAGGGCCACTGAACGGCATCGTTTGGTTTATGCGCGGAGGATTTCGGGAATTTTCGTCAGATTCTCATTAAGATTACTTACGTTAGTATAAATACTTATGTTTTCACCCTTGTTAGGGTTCCACAATTTTTACCTAAGTTTGAATCTCTTTGAAGTTTTCGGCTACAGTTTTTTCAGTTCTACATCCAGCGTTTAGCTTTCAATTTATTTCCAGAATCTCGGTGTTGGATTGGTTTATTGCGGATCGTTAATCAAGTTCAAGTTTACCTTTGCAATTACGGTATCGATTCTCATTGTTACTTTTTATAATCTATTCTTCAAGCATGCATCGAGTTAGGGTTATTTTGATTCCTGCAATTTTTAGAAGAATGAGTGAGTAGTCGTATTGAGTGCGGCCGCGGGATAAAGGTGTCCCGTGGCTAGGCTAATTTATGTTCCACCTCGGTGCCGAATCTTTTAATCAATGCGCAATTTTTAAATACGGAAGTTTTTCTAGCAAACAAACCCGGGCATTGCCAATTCCGAATGCGCGCTGAAATTGGTGACAAGTGGTGCGCATTTGTTGGGAATTATTTTTCATATTTTTAAATCTATTAATTGAATCATTGTGGCCCGAGTGAATGTGAATTAGTCTAGCTGCGGACACCGTAATACCCACGGCTGCGCTCTCCTTTTTAAAATTCAGAATCCAGTAGTTAAATTAGTTCAATTTAGTTAAATAATCAAATCATTGAACAAGGGGTGGCTACCTAAGAGCCAGTTACAAACAAAAAGCCGACATTGTTTGAGTTAAGCACCGTACACCGTCTCTGTGGATCGACTCCGGTACTTCCGGATTTATTGTGCTACACCGGTCGATAGTCCTATGCTTGGGACGAAATTCTAGTTAATTTTTAATCACCCGAACGGTCAAGCAACATGCTAATTTACCCATAAGAAACAAGACAGAACCATTATTGTTGAATTTATCACTTCGCTCATTGCATCGAGTATCTATGGCTAAACATTATCCACACTCTTGCTTAATAGATTGAGCTCTAATTTGGAAGTTTTCAAGAGCTTCTTCCATTTATAATTCCTCCATTTGAACGTACTCTGTATTTATTCATCCTTTTCTGCAACAGGTTGCCGGGGAACTTTCTTATAATGGATACAAACTAGAAGAGTTCATTCCCCAGAAAACTTCTGCTTATATAAGTCAAAATGACCTACACATCCCTCAAATGACTGTGAGGGAAACACTTGATTTTTCAGCTTGTTGTCAAGGGGTTGGAAGCCGAGCAGGTATGCACTCCTTGAGCAAAGAAAGGATCTTTTTTTTTCCCTCGCCTATCCTGTTTTTGTTGATTCCTTGTAATTTGATGGTCCTAATAAAAGTTATGTAAATTGAGTATATCTACCCAGAGATTATGGTTGAGGTCAGCAGAAGGGAGAAACGAGCAGGAGTTGTTCCAGACCCAGATGTAGATACTTACATGAAGGTGATGTTTCCAACATAACATTTAGTAGAACTGCATCATGTTTGTAACAGTTATGATTGGGAGCTAGTTACAATTAAACAAAAATTGAACTTAGGAGCATGACAGTAGTTGTGCGGTTGGCAATGTGATCAGATGCTGTTACTATCGTATACTGATTTCATTTTTTTGGGTTAGTAAATTGGAATGCATTAAGGGGTATCGAACACCGATAGCCAAAGCAGAGAACCGTGCGCCTTGACCACGGAGGCAGAGTTACCTTTGATATACTGATTTCATAATTGGCTCCTTTGGGATAATGAAATTTTTCTTTGCTGTTCAAAAAAAGATAGTTTCTTTAAGGGGTGCAGGTCAAGAACTCTATTACATATACTAGAAGCATAAAAAAAAGCAAGCTGACATAAACATCATTCGAAATGTTTAGGTCATTTGTTCTATTTATTCTTATCCTTGTGTCACTAATTTAGCTTATCTGGTGTAGTGTTTTCTTCTACCAGGCAATTTCTGTTGAAGGACAGAAGACTACTGTAATGACCCGTGTTTTTATATGATTTTTCTAAAATAATGTTTGGAAAATGTGAGAAATTGAAAATGAGTTAATGTGGGGCCAATGTGAGTTTGGCAATTGCACTTGGGTTCATTTATAACACATTAGAAACTTAGGGGGTGTTAGTGCATAAAAGGGGGGGTGTATATATAAGTGCATATGGCTGATTTTTGATCAAAAGTATACCCTCCTTCCTCTCTAAAAAATCAGCCCTCTCTCTTGAAAAATCAGAGTTCCCTAAAAATCCGTAAAAAACCCTAACAGTATGAATGCGAATCACTAGTTAATACTACCAGCATAAATTCACGCAAGCAATCAAATCCCACAACACAAAGATATACGTGGAAAACCCTAAATGGGTAAAAAACCACGGGAAGGAATCAAAATCACTATACTCATTGTGCAGTTACAGATATACCTATCCAAACGATGTAAATCCTCACAACGTTCTAAGTATCACCTGCCGAGTCACACGTACACCGCACCCAGTGATCTTGATCGCCAATGCCTTGAATCGCACAAGCCTTCCTTAGATACTTTTGGAATCCCACCAAAGAACTCTAACTGAAAGTTGATTGTTGAAGCATTAAAACCCTTGAAGATGAATTCTAAGCATCCGGCCTTCAAAGATCTTCAAGGTCCACAAACCCTAGCCGCCACAAGTGTTTTAAGGATGAGTAGGAGTGCAGAGAATAAAGAGTGGCTGCTCAAATTTCGTTTAACCTAGTTGATGCGAATATATAGGCGCATAGCGGTTGCTCAAGCAAGAACCAAGTTGCTCGAGCAACTAACGAACAACAGATTTGCTTGACAGGTTGCTTGAGCAAGTCGTTGAGCAACTTCTGAACAAGTAAAATAACCTACTCAACTCACCACTAAAATAAATACTACCAAACGATGTAACCATTACATAAAGAGATGATTCCTTTCCACACCTAAACAGACACTCTAAAAAAAAATTACAACTCGATGTAAATGTGTGTTTTGTCAAATGGAATTGCCAAAACAAAGAACTCCGGAACTTGTTCCTTACAATCTCCCCCTTTGGCACTTCCATGACAAAACACACTACAAAGGCAATCTATCCTATATGAACGAGTTATAGAGAGCCTGCAAACAAAACTCAACATCCAAATATATTAGAACAGTAGGCAACCTACTCCCCCTTTCATCATTCTCCCCCTTTTTGACATGGAATGACAAAGGGCGAATAGGATAAACAATTAAGCAATAAATGTGAACAAAGGAGTGCATTGAACAATAAAATCCCAAGAGAAGCAGCCAAGTGAGATATTTAAGAGAGAAGCGAACACTAGCACAAATAGCATGATGCCTAAACTCAATAGCAGACAAAGTACTAAAAGCACGCAAAGCTCAATAAAACATAATTAAACTCAATGCTAAAAGATTATAAATTTTTTGAAGATATGAGCATGAGAATGTTTTAGCGCAAGTATTATATCATGAGATGCAATGAACAAGACATCCAAACTTTAAGACACAACTTGATGATAGAACACCATGCAAGGCAGAAGAAAAACAACACACCATGATCAACGACATGTGAGGAAAGTGTGTGTGTGCATCCATGGCCTAGATATCAGGTTAGCTCAATTTAGGACCTATATTCTCATGAACAATAGGAGTATCAAGATGACTCCCCCTCAAGAAGTCAAACCAAGCTAGGTCCTTAATGATTTTTTGTTGATAAGTACTTGCGGAGCTCCCCCTCAACTTCTAATTTTTATTCTTTTTACAATGTATTCTCTTTTACCCCACTCGCCGTTTGACGCGACCGTCCGGACTGGATAGAGCCTAATGCAACCGGTTACTAAGCAAGTGGTCCAATACTAATACCACCTTTTCCATAAACTCTCTTTTTTTTTTATATAACCATACCGATGGAAATATTTTTTTCATTGTATTTTGCACTATCATCGGCAGCTTTCACACTACTAGGACTTTTGTCCTATAGGTAGCCCTTTCCTCAAGTCATTCATTCTCTCAATTTCGGAGGGGGAGATGGAGACAAAAAAACAAATGGTGGTGGATGGATTTCAACATCACATTTGGAATTCTAACCACGGGTCAATCTAAAAAAGAAATCTCAAGATACAAACCAAGTTTATGAGAACAAGACCCCTAATTGTCAACCATCCATAATAGCCATGAATAAGTGTACATAATGTCAGATACTCATGGTTTATTGACATTCAAATGTTCTTGCAGGGAGAATACCAAAAAGAAGTGCAATAAAAATTTATGGATAAACATGTTCATAAAATCCGATGATATTCAACTACGCGTTGATGACTATCATGCTCAATCCATACAAATACTAATAAAAAACAAAAAAAAATTGAATTTTTTTGTTTTTTATTTATTTATATATAATAACTCAAAGAAAACAAAAATAAGACAACTATGAAACAAATTATAAAACTCCATAAATCTAGGTATTAAGATATGCATGATCAATTAAACCTAGTTTATGGAACTAATCCTAGCCTTAAAAGGCAAGGTCAACCTCTCCGAGTGAACTATAGTCATCTAGAGAGTCAAGATCATCATCAACCGGAGATACCAAATCCATTTTACGAACCCACATCTGTCTAGGCTTGCCCTTTTCAACACGAGTCTTTTTAATGGGCATAGGCTTTGGGTTTACCTTTGTAGAATTAGCATGCGAAGATGTCCTACGTCTAGGCCTTTGATAATACTCCCTATGATTGTTTATGTTATGGTAATGGGGAGGAGTCCTATGATAACCATGAAGGGCAAAATAGTAAGGACGAATATGACCTCTAATTCCACAATGATGGCAAGTGGGCACAAAATTATTATGACCATAAGAATGAGCTACATATGCATCATGTGAAGTGTTAGATTCATGCATCTTCCTACAGTGCGGTCTAATATGACCAGTCATACCACAATAATGACAAGTAGGTACAAATTTAACGACAGGAGTAAACACTTGAGACTTAGCATTATTAATAACTTTAGTTTTTACCTCCTTGCGTTTGGGATGTTCGTTTACCACTATTGTCGTTTGCTTCTTTGGCGTGGGAGAATTGAGCTTGTTCTGTACGCCATTAGCATTCTTCTTCTTATCTTTATGATTAGTCCCTTCTTTCCCAATTGGCGGAGTTGAAGATGTCGCATGATAACCAAGCCCTGAACGATCGCTAGGATGCCGTTGGATGGAAAGAATATGATCCAATACTTGGGTCCCCATTTTTGTATCATCCTCTAATTTCTCCTTAGACTTCGCACTAGTCAAGGCCTTATTTTTCTCAAGAAGGAGCTCAATTTCTTTATTTTTCTCATCCCTCTCTTGAGTGCGTTCATTCAAAATATTCTCTAAATTCTTGACCTTATCAGAAAGCTTATCATTCACCTTCATCAATTTTTTACTAAAAACATGAAGTTTGTTGTACTCCTCTTTGATCTCATCCATGTCATCACAACTTTCCGCCTCACTATTATCCGTCTCAGAACCACTCGATTCGGAAAGACCCTTAGGATTTAAGGAAACTCCGAAAGCCAAAAAGTTTCTATCATTATTTTCGTTGCCGTCCTGTTCTTCATTCGATTCATCAGAATCGCTATCATCCCACGTTTGAGCGACAAAAACCTTCTTTTTCTTTTTGTTAGCACAATCTAGGGCATAATGACCAAACCCATGACACTTAAAACACTGTGGTCCCTCAGGGTGGTCCTTTTCCCTCCTTTTTAATTTTTTTTAGAAAACTCACCTTTTTCTTTATCATTTTTCTTTTTCATAATATTTTTAAATTGTTTGAAAAAAACTTTCATCTCCTCAAAATTGACATCACTATCACTATCTGAACCTTTCTTATTTTTCTGAGTACTTTTAAAAGCAATAGAAGTCTCAGAATGTTTTACTTTAGGCTGAACAGGTTCAGATTGCAATAGGTCAGCCTCATAAATTTGGAGAATCCCAACTATTTCTTGAACATATTTTTCTTTTAATTTTCTCTTACCTTCCAGCATAGTTACTTGAGTTTTAAATCTAGGAGGTAAGGAACGTAAAATTTTCTTAATAATACGAAAGGAAGGAATTGGCTCACCCAAGTTCTCGTAGCTATTGACGATGGCGATGAGCTTGGAGTAAAATTGATTGAATGTCTCCTCCTCTTGCATTCTGATGGTCTCAAACTCCGTAGTAAGCCTTTGCAGCTTAGACTGCTTAACCGCGTCTGTCCCCTCGTGACAAGTAACCAGAATGTCCCATGCCTCTTTCGCTATTTCACAGTTAGCTATTTTCCTGTGCTCATTAATATCAACAGCAGAAAATAAAATATCAAGTGCACGGTTGTTAGCCTGAAGTAATGCTTTTTCAGCCACTGATAACTCAGATTGGGATTTTTTTAACCTGTTTGTCCTCTACAGTTATCATGGGCCGAGTGTACCCCACAATACATGAGTCCCAAATTTCTTCACCTGCAGATCTCATTATAGCCTTTATTCTAGCTTTCCAGTAATCAAAATTATCAGCATCAAGTATAGGCAAATTTCTAGACACGTGATTCATATTCATACTCATGATGGATCTGCTCTAGGAAAATAAATCCTAACGGAAGGAGCAACTAGCTCTGATACCAATTGAAAAATCAGGGTTCCCTAAAAATCCGTAAAAAACCCTAACAGTATGAATGCGAATCACTAGTTAATACTACCAGCATAAATTCACGCAAGCAATCAAATCCCACAACACAAAGATATACGTGGAAAACCCTAAATGGGTAAAAAACCACGGGAAGGAATCAAAATCACTATACTCATTGTGCAGTTACAGATATACCTATCCAAACGATGTAAATCCTCACAACGTTCTAAGTATCACCTGCCGAGTCACACGTACACCGCACCCAGTGATCTTGATCGCCAATGCCTTGAATCGCACAAGCCTTCCTTAGATACTTTTGGAATCCCACCAAAGAACTCTAACTGAAAGTTGATTGTTGAAGCATTAAAACCCTTGAAGATGAATTCTAAGCATCCGGCCTTCAAAGATCTTCAAGGTCCACAAACCCTAGCCGCCACAAGTGTTTTAAGGATGAGTAGGAGTGCAGAGAATAAAGAGTGGCTGCTCAAATTTCGTTTAACCTAGTTGATGCGAATATATAGGCGCATAGCGGTTGCTCAAGCAAGAACCAAGTTGCTCGAGCAACTAACGAACAACAGATTTGCTTGACAGGTTGCTTGAGCAAGTCGTTGAGCAACTTCTGAACAAGTAAAATAACCTACTCAACTCACCACTAAAATAAATACTACCGCACTCTCAACCATTAGATAAAGAGATGATTCCTTTCCACACCTAAACAGACACTCTAAAAAAAAATTACAACTCGATGTAAATGTGTGTTTTGTCAAACGGAATTGCCAAAACAAAGAACTCCGGAACTTGGTCCTTACATCTCTCTCTCTCTCTACTTCTCCTCTCAAGTTCTCCACAAAACCTCACCAAAATACACCCCTCTCACTCCCCAAACTCAAGATTTAACCTCAAAACCGTCTTCTATGCGTGATTTGGAGCTTGGGTCTCCGTGGGTTTGCTTGGAGCTAGGCCATTTCGGTTGGGGTTGGCAAGAACAATTTGGGGCTTTCACTTCCTTCTCATTTGAAGCTCAAACCTTGAGGCAGGGGAACAATTTCTACACCCTCTAGTTGTATCTATGTGATATGATGCATATATCTTATTCTTATTCATCCAACTTCTCAAAATCATAATTTTTCTTCCTAGTGGGTTTTGTTGAGTTTGGGTTTTTGATCTAAGGATTTGGTAGTTGATTGATGCAATTGATTGTTGTTTTACCCTCCCTCCATGCCCATTAGTTGCTTGACACTTCCAATTTTTGGCCTAAAACATCAAAATATGACTTGGGATGAAGTTTCATGCTTTGGGAAAAATTCGCAGAAAATCTGGGTTTCCCCAACCAGTCGTGCAAAAACCTCCAATCAGTTGGGCGCTTCTGAAAATTTCGCTCGAATCTGTCTCTGCCCAACCAGTTGGGCAAAAACCTATAACCGGTTTGGATTTTCTGAAAAATTGTTCTTGTCTCTGTCTTGGCCCAACCAGTTGGGCAAAAACCTCCGACTGGTTGGGAAACGCTAAAATACTATATTTGCATCCTTTATCCTCCCCTTGAATATTTGACACATTGTACATCCCTCCAACTTTATTTTGGCTACATTTGGGTAATATAAGGAGTTGGTTTGACATTTCGTTGCAAATGATAACAATAGGACAAAATGTGAAGTTTTGAAATGGGTTTTGAATCAAAAGTGTTTTATGGATAAATATGAATACAAGGGCCACCATTCGGTGTGTCTCTAGCAATGGGTGAACGGAGCCCATGAAATTCGGCAGAGGGATTACTTCCCTATTAAATAAATGGATATTTTGAGAAGTGTTTGGAAATGGAATATTTCATGAAAGATATGGCATTTTGGTATAAATGGATACTTGGATACGTTTTTTTGAATATTTGAGTATTAAATTTGACACTTGGATACATTCTTGGACACGTGAATATTCCTTGGGATACTTGGACACATTTTTGGTCTAACCTTGGTGTTCTTAGTGAAAATTGGGTTTTGGTACACGCTTTTGAGAATTTGGTGAGTACTTTAGCTTTTGATGAACATTTAGGCTATTTCAAACGTACCGGCATTTCCTTGGACACATGGATCCTTGTTGGAGGAAGTGGAGGATTGCACTATGGTTTGTGAAAATGAGAGACGGCGGGATGGTAAAGAATAGATGATACGTTGCAAAATTTAGGATGAGTGTGTGTGGTTGATGAGCGGATATGTTTTAAGATAGAAAGAGTCACGTTATAATAACGTTAGAAAGAGTCACGTTATAATAACGTTGGTCTATTACTACCAGCATAGCTGGGCATGGTGAACGTGGCCTGTGAAACACGGAATATATTATTATTACCAGCATAGCTGGGCATGGTGAACGTGGCCTGTGAAACACGGAATATATTATTATTACCAGCGTAGCTGGGCATGGTGAACGTGGCCTGTGAAACACGGAATATACTATTCTTACAGGATGGATAAGAGTATTTGGGACGTATACACCCTAGTACGGGTTACCGGACCTAAAACTTCCCGATATGTGTATAGATAGAGTTCATAGAGGAGTTGAAGTGAAAAAGAGAGTTTAAGTACTTAGCACGTATGAAACACTCAAGATTTAATAAAAGAAGTTTTCATGAACGAAGATGACAAGTTTATAAATGTTAGTACATGAATTTTTAAATTGATTCATATACCATTCATGAGTCATTACTTTTCAAAATGAAACATCGTATTTATCGAACTACCGTGCTTGTCTCATGCCCTTATCATCTTTATACACCTAGCGTTAGTAGAATGGTTTTCCTACTGGGCTAGTGTAGCTCAACCTATCAATTTTCAGGTACCCGGCAAGGCACAAGAGATGGATGCATAGCATTGGATTTCATCGAGCATGGAGTTATTTTTTCCATCTTTGTCTCATATTTTTGAAAGATGATTTTGTAACTTTTATTTGTTAATCTTTTGACTATTTGGCTAATGTAATAACTCTTCAAACTTGATACTTATGCCTTTGGGTTATGGGTTCTCGTTATTAGAACTCATTGAATTATTTAAAGTGAGAATGTATTATTTTGGACTTTGACTATTCAAAGGAAAATTATAAGACTTTTGACTTGTCCCACGTGGATATTATCTATATTTGGTCTATTAAATTTGTGGGCGTGACAACTACTATTCAGACTGACTACATTTTGAAAGTAATTCTTTCAGCAGGGTTCGCATTGATCTTCTTCTATATCATTACTCGCATTGATTTTTCTCATTGTTTCCATGGTTACTCAGATTCTAGGACTTGATATATGTCCTGACACACTGGTTGGAGATGCCATGAGCAGAGGTATATCAGGTGGTCAAAAGAAAAGATTGACTACAGGTAGTCTTCCAAGTTTTCTTCTTTGGATATGGAATACATGGATTTTCATTGTTTGAGTTTGATGCAATTCAAACTTGTGACTACATTGGTTTCCGTTTGTGCAAGTCTTTTGAGAAATATATTGCCTCTACCTGTCAAGGACAAGTATTAATGTTTAAATGAGGAAACAATTTTGTTGTATTTTGCAGGCGAGATGATTATAGGTCCTACGAAAGCTCTTTTTATGGCTGAAATATCAAATGGCTTAGACAGTTCCACCGCATATCAAATTGTTGCTTGTCTTAAACAGCTAGCTCATATCACAGATGCTACGACACTTTTGGCACTTCTTCAGCCAGCACCAGAAACCTTTGATCTCTTTGACGACATCATCTTGATGGCAGAAGGGAAGATTGTGTATCATGGACCTCGTACTTGTGTTATAGAATTTTTTGAGCATTGTGGGTTTCGATGTCCTGAAAGGAAAGGCGTAGCTGACTTCCTCCAAGAGGTAAGTCTATCGTGACTCATATGGAATTCTTCTTTGTACTCTTAGTTTCTTCAATGTCCTTACTTGTTGACTTTGTTACAGGTTATATTTAGGAAAGATCAAGCACGGTATTGGCACCAAGCTGATCCGTTTTGGAGTTACATTTCTGTTCATTTGTTTTGCAAGAAATTTAAGGAATCTATTTTGGGGAAGAAGTTAGATGAGGACCTATCAAAGCCATTTACAAAGTCTCAGAGCCATAAGAAGGCAATTTCATTTAGCAAGTATTCACTTTCTAAATGGGAGCTATGTAGAGCTTCCATGTCAAGGGAATATCTTCTTATGAGGAGGAATTCTTTTATCTATTTTTTCAAAGCAATTCAGGTTATGCTTGGAGATTTCTTATTCGATCATCCTCACATTTTTTTCCTGCAATACAACCTTTACCATCCATATATATATATATATTGATCGGCTACCATCCCTGCATTTATGTGCTAAATTCTTGATCTTTTTGCTTAAGGCCATATATAACTTACTGAGGCTTCATGTCTTCTTCTTTGCAGCTTCTTATCACATCATTTATTGCAATGACTGTATTCTTGAGAACGCGGATGGGTGTTGATGTCATTCATGCCAACTCCTATCTGGGTGCCTTGTTCTTTTCTCTCGTCGTTCTTTTCTTCGATGGGTTGCCGAAGATGGCCATGACTGTTGGAAGACTTGCTGTTTTCTACAAACAAAGAGACTTGTACTTCTATCCAACATGGGCATACACAATCCCATCCACCATTCTCAAGGTTCCTCTTTCACTGTTGCAAGCCCAAATTTGGACTTCTCTTACTTATTATGTCATAGGATATAGTCCAGAGCCTGGGAGGTTAGTTTTTTATGGGACATATATTTGCATTCCTTGATATATGTATTTGATGTTGGCGCAAACGAAAAGCTATAGATGGATTTGCCCAAGATTCACAAGTATTTTGTTGTTGTAGGGAGAAGTATTTTCTGGAATTTTATTTCTTGGGTTACATCAAAGATTACATTAGGACCTCCTATTTATACTTAATGATTAAACAAGATAAGACTGACTCTTGACCTTCCAACTTCAGTTGACTCAATCTAGATAAGACTAATTATGACTTGTAATGAGCTTATGCATAATATAAATAAAACTTCCGTGTGTTAGGGTTATTTAACACCCATCACTTCTCTCTCTCTCTCTCTCTAAACAACAAGAACCATGTTTCTTGGAAGTGCATAGTTACTTTCGCCAAATCAATTACGTGTAGATTTGAATGTTTATTTGATTGCTGGGTTTCATGTCTTCTTGTTGTATATGACTGCTAGTCCATTTGGACTACCGTTGAGCTATAGAGTCCTTTAAGATGATTAGCAAGTTCTTATGCATATGCCATCTTATAAGGTAGAAAGTAATATGATTATCCAGTATCGTGTTGTAGTCTTAATACTAAAATCTTTCAGATTATTTCTCTCTATGGCATTTAACAGCAACCAATTCAAAATTACTTCACGGAGACCATTCAAGTCATGATATTTGCTATTGAAATCCACATGTGTGCTTCAACATAACAATTTACGTGTAATACCCACTTGGAATATTTTGCAGTTGGTCGTATTGAAAGCTGGCGGGTGTATTATCTACTCGGGACCTCTAGGTCAGCATTCAACCAGTGTTATCAAATATTTTGAGGTTGGTTTCTTACAATAGTACACTTCTTTTTTGGTATTTTTCCTCAAGTATTTTATGGTTATGAGTATGAGGTCTGAAAGTTAACTGTTATTTGCTTAAATACAACCATTTCTCTCTAACAGGATATCTCCGGGGTTCCAAAGATTAGAAATAATTACAATCCATCGATATGGATCTTAGAGGTCACATCCTCAACAACAGAAGCTGAACTTGGAATTGATTTTGCCCAAGTTTATAAGAATTCTATCATCTATCAGTGAGTTCAACTGCTAAAAAATTCTTTATTTGTTTCAAGTAGGATGGCCATTATGGACTTGCTTGGCATAACTGCAATGGATAGTTTCTCAAAATAGGCATTGTATGAAGTTGAATAGTCATGTGGACTGATGTGTCACAAACTCGATAATAGTCTTTATGCCGTATTTTGAATGACCATATGTTTTAAATATTTGTCTCCATAGCTTTTTTATCATTCCCATCCTCCCCTTCGATACATACCACTTTCCGCACTTCAACACTTCGCCTTCAAAGGTATCAACTACAAAAACAAAAAGATGCACTCCAAAACCAATGAGCACGCGGTCTCTTAGTGATGGTACTCTTGGTGTATTGAGCTCTAAGTAGTCAAACCTCTCGGTAATGGGGATGGAAGCAAATTCCCAGAGCAAGCTAATTCTTGCAAGATTGGTTGGGTAAATGGTGATACTGTGGCCAAAGATGGTGTAAATTCAGAGAAAGAGTAGAAGATTTTGGCTATTGTGGACACAGTGCCTAGATTTAACACAACAGTTGGTTCCATTGATCAATTAGCAAATGCCAATGAATTACCTGCTGATGTGGGTCACGGGAGAATTATGGAACTGACATCAGGTTTATATATAAAGAATTTGGTTATTTTATAACCCATGATGTTTGTTGACATCACCTCCTCTTATTTTGAAATCTTTCTGTAATATAGTTGATTCCTCCTTGATTTGTAGTTCTTGATTAGCATTCACCTAGCTATTGAAATCCTATGTTAAATGGACTTAGGTACGGATGTCGGGTGCGGGTATGTATCTAGTTGTCGGATTCAACTATTTCTCATTTCAAGGACATAGGGACATGTCAAAATATTCAAATTTGTTTCTATTTTTTTTGTGTATTTTCTTACGTAAAATGGTGCTTTAAGGTTAGATAGCACATATCATGGATAATAAGAGAGGTTTATGCATACTTCCATGATAAACTCAAATTACAATTAGGTTTTCTATAGAAGTGTCTTATTAAACTTATCGGACACATATCCCACACCATTATCCGAGTGTCGAGTGTCCGACACGGGTACTTTATGCCATTACGAGAGTATGTGTAACATTGAGCTTATTCTACTTCTTTTATCTTCTCTCTTTTTTTCGCTATATATCTACCTCTTTATCTCATGTGAAAGTACTTTATATTTTGAGTGCTGAAATTATTTGAAATTGCAGGACATGCTGCAAGGGTTGTTGCTGTTTCTTTCCTTGTTTTTTGACACAGAAATCTGGGTTTGGAATTGCGGGTTCGTAGCATAGTTATCGAAATCGTGCGATTCGCGATTCGAATCGTATGATTAGGTTCGATTCAAGGTGTTTTCGATATGAACCGATACTATGAATCGCAGGTGTAATAGAATCGTACACTGAATCAGTGAATCGTGAATCAAATCGGTGAATCGTGAATCGAATCCTAAGAATCGTATGATTCAGTTCAATTTTGAACCCATGTTTTGCATGTGGGCCAAAATGAAATAATTGATAAATTGCAGGGAATTTTTCTGGCATATAAAGGGTCGACTCTCTTTTTCAGAAGCTTCCAAAAGTTTGTACCAGAAAAAGTTAGGGTTTGGCACCTTTTGGGAAGACCACGGCCACATCCCTTGCTATAAAAGGGAGTGTCTTCCCATTTGGACCACTTGATCATCATATATCTTCTTAAACATTAATTTTATTGATTCCAACTTGAAATCTACCTTTTTATGTACTTTTTAAAAAATGACCAAACCAGAGCGATTCACGATTTGATTCACGATTCACAACAGGACCATTTCGATTCTCGATTCGATTCAAGATTTGACAACTAAGGTTATAAGGTATGTTTCAATACCTTTCTTACTTCCCAACATTGCATATACATGTTCCTATTCTTCAGTTACCAGTTTCTTTGACATCAGATATTCTGTATTTGCTTTTGTACTTTGTTACTAATTCTCAGTTTTGAGTAGTAATTATTTCCATTAGTAAGCTACAAGCTTTTGTAATTTCAAAAGGACATTATCCTTTTGTTGAGTTAAGTTTGTTCTCTCTTTCTTTGTACTTCTGTTTGATCAGCTGCCTAAAGTATTTGTCTTTATTTGTGAGAGGTTTCATTGTTCTTTAGTTTAGTACATGAAATTCAAGCTTAGTTAGTTTGGTTTCTACGCTCTTTCAGTTCCCATTAACTTTGCTACTTCTTCAATATTTTAATCTCTGTTGAATAGGACGCCTTGATTAGTTCTAAACAAATGTGATTGAAGGAAGGCTGGAAAGATTCCTATGAGTGAGCCGATTCAAGTGAAACTGCGGAGGTAAAAATTAGGACGGAATGAATTCAGTCCTCTCATTTCATTTGGTTTTGACTATGTATTGTTCTATGAGAAATGCCTAGATATTGTTTTTTGCTTTCATGAGTTCTTTTTGTTGAGCTCACATGGATTGCTTTAATTTGGCATTCAAGAATCTGGTGGAAAAGTTACTGAATAAAACAATCTCATGCAAAATAAAAAATGCAATTTTGTGTTTTTGACAGCCTTGAGAAATTCAAGTTGCTTTATGACCTATGTAAAACAAGAAGCCGAATATAGGCAAATAGGAAGTGCCATTCTTTGTCTTGTCTTGAACTGTATTTGAAGACAGAGAGTAACACAATTGGAAACATTTACCCTTTTTGTGTTGTTTCTGGATCCCTTCTTCGGGTTTGGTTTTAACTTTGCTGGTTTGAATTGTAACCTTTTGATTCTTTATCAAAATGGTTTTTGTGCCTTTTTAAAAGGCAAAACTCAAAAGAGCCTAATGGGGATAATTTTCTTGATTTACTTATCTATTAAGTTGTAGATGATCAATTTTTCTGCAAATGATTCTCATTTTTATATAGATAGATTGCAGTGAACTTCTCTGCTGGGTGGGAGGGTTTCTAATCGCCTTTTTTATTTATCAATCCCATTGAATGTATTTGTAGATGCCGTAAAATACGCAATCCTCTCTTCTTCGTTTACTAATGGCTGGACGAGGGTCATTGTAGAAAAGCCCTTTGGCCGTGATTCTGTGTCCTCGGCTGCTTTGACAAAATCTCTCAAGCAGTACTTAGGGGAGGATCAAATTTTCTGGCATGTCTTTTAGCTGGCGTTGGTTCTCATGAGGAAGCAATGGGCTAAATGTAATCATGAGAATTTTCATTTTAAATGTGATAGACCACTATTTGGGGAAGGAACTGGTGGAGAAATTAGTAGTACTTTGGTTTACCAATTGAACCCTTATGGTCCAGACAATACATTAGGAGTGTCAATTGCTAAATCAGAGGAAAGTGGTGCACCAAGTGTTCAAAGCTGCCAAATTCATCAATGAGACTGTCTTGCTTGATATGTCTGTCCCTACCATTATCAAAGACGCACTTCCTAAGACAGGCAAGTTTCTTCATTTCAAAGCATTTTTAACCGGCAATAAGCTTAGACAAATTCTCAGGGATTTTTTACATTTTATTTTGGAGTTTCCCATAAAAATTTAAATCCACCTTTGGCTTTAACATAAATTTTGATAATGGGTATAATAGCATCATTGGCCATATGAGCGTTGATGAAATTGCTCGTCCATGCTGGAAGCTTATTAGGTGAGATTTTTTGCGTTGAAGTTCATTACATGACAGAGTTTCCACTCTAAACTAGCTAACCTTCCGCAAAAGCAAGAATTGGCCATCAGACTTGGGGCTTAGGGCATCATTAGATGATGCCATTTGTGTGAAAAGAATAAAATATCACACTTCTGTGTTTTTTTATGGTCTTAATATGCTATTATTGCATCCCAAACTCATAATAGAACTTTTTTGTCGATTCACTGCTACCGATTTGCTGTATGTCTTATGAACATGCTGACTGCACTCCAAAACTATGAATTGTTTCTGCAGTTTTTTTACCCTTGATAAGTCTAATGACCATCATCTGTACTTATTTACAATCCGGAAAGGCATATATTTGCGAAGAATTTTACAGAATCTTGAGTGCCGAATCAGTATCAGTAGAGGAAACGCTCAATTTTCGGCGTTTGAGATTTGAACACAATGCCTGTGAAGCCGTCAATAGGTTGGAAGCAACAGTATTAGCATGGAAAGAGAGAATATGGAACAAACTACTTGTGAATCTCCAGTTCGAACATCATGGTCCTTAATGAAGGATCCAATTAATATTTGAACTGGATAAGATGGAATTCTTATTGGACCAAGCTGAAGCACTTATACAGCAGCTCAAGACAAAGATATACTAACCTTGCTCAGACATTTCTTGATGTTGGGAAAATCCAATATGGAAAGGTAAGTTCGGTACAATGCAACTGAATCTAATTTTGTAAGCCCGTCTTCGTACTTAGAGTTTGAAGTCGGACACGTTCTAGACTAATTATGGTTTATCACTGGAGCAACACTCAGACACCCGTGGTCATTCTGACTTCGAGCTTCATTATTTAGATTTGTACCGCTTTATTTATTGGGGATTTGGGACGATTCCGTAAGTGTCAAATCGAGATTTAATCTATACATTAGTTTGCATAACTGATTCATACTGGCATATTATGATATTTTGTCGTAAATTGATATAGTGCGAATGTGATTGAAAAAATATTCCTATCGCCTTCGATGTGTAATATAAAAAGAAACTCTTTTAAGGAGATTTTTATTAGGGCTGTCAAAAAAAACCCGCGAACCGTGAATCCGAACCGGACCGAACCGAACCGTAGGTTTTGGATTGGGTCCGTGGATTAATGGTCCGGACACGGATTGAAAAATTAGAAAACCGTGCTTCGCGGTTCGGTCCATGGATTTTCATAAAAGAACCGTGGATAAACCGAACCGGACCGTGAGAATTTAATCAATACAAAAATATATATTTATATCTATAATATTGGGATAAGAATTATAATTAAACATATTATTCTTAATTTTATACCCTAAATAGATTAATATAACTGAAAAGTAAAGGTGCAAACTGTAATTAACAATTGTAATTTTGTTTGCCGTATATTAGCTACTCCCGGACTCGGGACTGGTTGTGGTGAAGACTTTTGTTTACTCGCTTTATATTATGCTATTTCTGCATCTTTTTACTGCTGCTAGTGGTACTGTTTTGAATGTGAATCTCTTTGAATCATTTTGAAGCAATGTCGTTGGTGACTTGGTTTTATTTTTTAGAACTTAAAAGCTACTAATGAATTTGTTCCAAAAGTTACATTGAGAATGTGAATGTGAAATATGTTTTTATTTTTTTTATTTTGTGGAATGTTATAATCCGTGGATAAACCGTGAACCAAACCGTGATTTTTTTGATTGTTTCGGAACCGGACCGTAGACTTTTGGTTTGGCACGGATTGCCTTACATTGGACCGTAGACTTTTGGTTCGGTCCTCGGATTCATACCTATCCGCACCAAACCGGACCATTGACACCCCTAATTTTTATAGTAGCAGTTTTTTGAATTGTCAAAAAGGACTAACATTTTTATGCTATGATCGCCCCTTGAACAATGTGAGATTTGTATTATGACACTGACATTATCTCCATGCTGTTCTTAACCATATTTTTTTCATCTTTGACAAGTAGATTTGTTGTGTTTGGCAAAAACTATTGCATACTTGTGTTTATTTCCTTCCTATTGCTTCTAAATGTAGGATGTTGGACATCCAATTGTGGAAGCATATTCTCGAGCTCTTCAAAACTTGGCATTCAAGATACTCACTCGGATGGGGTGATGACAGGGGGAGTAGGTTGCCTATTGTTCTAATGTGGTTGGATGTTGAGTTTTATTTGCAGCCTCTCTACAACTCGAACTCAGTTCGTCTTTTGAATTCATTTTATAGGAGATATTTTCGTTGTAGTGTGTTTTGTCAGGGAAGTGCCAAAGGGGGAGATTGTAAGGACCAAATTCCGGAGTCGTCTTGTTTTGGCAATTCCATATGACAAAACACATATTTTTATCGAGTTGTAATTTTATTGTTTTTCCTTAATTTTCTAAGTAGCGAGTCTGTATAGGATTAGAGTGGAAGGAATCATTTTATTATGTAATTTGAGAGTTAGTGCTTTAGTTATTTTGTTGCCGATCAATATGGTGCATTTAGAACGGGAAGATCGATCATAGGATCAATCGATTTAGGGTGTCTCCAATATAGCACAAGCCGCAAGGTTGCACAGGGCGTGCAGGTTCAGAGCATAGCGACTGATAGATGGATCAATCGAGTTCTTGCTCGGGCAGCTTTAAAAATCAGATCTATAATGGTCCGATCAATCGACTTGCAATGCGATTGATTGGAATGGCAACTTTATAAATATGTCACGGTTTTTAGATCTAGGGTAAGGATGTCAACTAAAAGAGAATATTAGAGCCGCTTGTTTTCAAAGCCACAAAACCCTAGAGTATCGAGAGTGAATCTTGAAGCACAAAATCGATGGAACTTTAATCAAAGCTTCAAGAGGTTTCTACATCAATTATCAATAGTCAAGTTCAAGGTTGTTTTCCGGTGGATTTCAGGATGAACGTTTGGAAGGCTCGAGGATTCAAGGCAGCGACAATCAAATACTGGGTGTGGTGTACGAGGATTCGGCAAGTACATCTTAGAGCGATTGTGAGTGATTCAAATCGTAGGGTAAGATTACTTGTAACTACACAATGGTTTTATAGTGTTTGATTCCTTCCCGTGGTTTTTGCCCATTTAGGGGTTTTCCACGTATATCTGGCGTTCATCAGTTTATTTGCTTTATGGTTGTAATTGGGTCATATATTGATTGATGTTATTGTTTTTATTAAGATAAAATAATCTAGCAAATTATAAAACCTAGGCGATCTAGGATTTTTCATGGGGGATATTTGCCAGAAGATGTTATGAGCAATCCCAATTCGCCCGTGCCTACGTGTTGCTTTCCCGGAATGAATCTTTTTGACTCCTCGGTGCTTGGTCAACGTGTGAGGCACTCAATCATTGACCAGAGTTTGGCGCATTGGTAGAGAGACTTGCAGTGGCATGTTTCCTCCAGATTTCCCTTCATAGCCAAGAGTTTTCACATATATATAATCTCTGGAAATTATACTACTAGATGCTTTCTGTGATGCAAGTTTTGTTCAGTTTGCCCCTGGTTCCAAGGTGATTTTGGTGATGGTTTGAGAGTTGTATGTGTGGTATGTTGTACAAAAAGAGAGACTTGTAATTGCCAGAGATTATTATGAAATGGCAATAATATTTGTTGTTCATGGTTCAAAACAATGTACTAGAGTCCTGTGAGTCTGTAACCTTTCTTGATATTAATATTGAGTAGTGTTGTCTATGCTTGGCAAAATTAGCTCGAAAATATTGACCTTTAGCAATGAGCATAATCGGATTAACACTAGTATTTAGAGAAACAACCACTGTTTTTAAGAAAATCGAGATCAAAAATAATATATTTCATCACAGTTGGTAAAAAACTGAGGTTATTTCAATTGAAAATATCACGGGTTCAGTCTAAAAACGAGATCATTCCTCTATATCAATTAGACTTATTTCCTTTTTTACCATTTTTTTTTTTTGAGTTTTCATCACGGGTAATAACCGTGATTAAAAGTAGCAAACTTTTAATTACGTCTTGATAGATCACGGTTTTCCAACGGTGATTAAAAGTCAAAGATTAGGGGTAAAAATTGTGATCTTTTAACGTTTTGCAGTAGTGATTGTTTTGTTAATCTTCTATCTATGAACAACAACTGAACTTTTTCTTAAAAAAAAGAAAGGAACTTTTATGGTCGATGACAGTCGATGAACTTGTCACATATCTCAGATATGAATTTCCAATCACAATTAGTAGCGGAAAAAAATGGGTATGTACCCGTAGCGTTATTGGAAAAATGGGAGAGAATTTGTGTGGATACATTTGTGTCTGGATATATGTGCACAACTTTCTATATAAACCACGTTAGATTAGATCCAATTGTATATTTTGGGGCTCACTTGCCGAGTTGTGGGAACACGAGTAGAGTAAGTATGTTTTGGGGTGTTTTAGTGTTTTGGTCGGTAGATTCCTCTTCTTTTTTTTTTCTTTTTAGAAGAAGTAAGAACTTCATTGATTAATTACAAGCTACCGAGCTCAAACAAATAGTACAACTGAAAAAGACATAATGCACACAGATAGCACGACCAAATCAAAAGAAAGATACATTGGTCGCTAGACTTATTGAAATATTTATTACTGGTTTATTTGTAACAAAGAAGTGTCAAAATTATTTTTTCAAAAAATAAACTTCTACTTGCAAGTATCTTATTCAGTTATTTGGCCAGCTTTGACAAGAGAAAATTATGAAAATGAATAGAAATGGAAAGATAAAGTTTTGACTTAACATCACATAATTTTAATTTTATTTAAATCTTGTTATTTGTCAAGGGAAAAAAATACTTAAGTGCGTAATTTCTCGATTATTACGTTTGTCACACCCCAAAACGAGAAATGACCGGCCGTGAACCACAAGGCCAACTTATGGAACACGCAACCTAAAATAAAATAAGCCAATGAATATTAAGAGACCTTTATTATTAAACAAAATCAAACCAAATTGTCTCAACAAAGCATGGGGCACACCATCCCATGAACCAAACTATAAAAATGATCACCAATAATAAAATGAGTCCAATCTTTTACCAAAAAGGTTTAACCAAGTGCGGCAACAGATAAATAAAATAACAAGACTAGAATGCACATCCTATGGAGGTCGACACAGTAACTCCCAAGATGCCGCCAAAGTCCTCACCTATCGACTTCAATTTCCTGAAAATGGTGTTGGAATAAATCTGTCAGCTCACAAACTCAGTGAATGACAAGCATGTATAATAGTAAATAAAGGTCTAAAACATGGATGAAATTAAATTACCATATCATCACATTTTGGCACTCACGATATAAGATAAAACAATAATAAATCTTAATGGTGATCACAAATGATATCCAATAACAATGGGGAACCACAACCAAATAGTACCATGGCTAACAAAATAATTATCTCAAGATTGAATCCAATATCGAACTTAGAGTCACCAGGTGTTGGCAAACAGTGGTACTCTTCCCTAAGTCGATCCGGCGAAAAGACAGTCGTTCAACAAAAGGGTCGCCGGCCTAACCCGAGTCTCTTCCCTAATGGCCAGGGTCACCTATACAAAGGAATAATTTCCATGGACTTCCAATAATAAATGTTCCCAATAATATCCATAACGTTCTCACCAAAAAGAGTATTTTTTTTTTTTATCGCGTGCCAATTTAATGAAGCAATTATAAATAATTCACTTTTCCAGTTAACAATTCTAAATTTTTTTCAACGAATAATTTAAGGGACACGAGAAAGTTCGAAAGTACGTAACATACTTAACCACTTACCTGGGTCCAAAAGCGATGCAACTCGAATACGCAAAAAGAGACTAACCTGTACAGAATAAATTAAGAACTTGAAATAGCTAACTAGTTGAAAAGTACAACACTGAATATGTAATTCTAGGAATGTCCTATTCAATTTACGTACCCAAAATGTGCCTAATTCTAAATTATCAACCACTATTAGCTGCCCGAAACTCCAAAATCCATTCTTTAGTAATGAAAGCCTTAATTTTCCCATCCAAGCAAAACATATAATATATCCCAATGGTACAGAACATCACCAAAACCCCCTTTCCACATTGATAGCCCATGAATATAATATTAACCTCACTAAATAACTCTATTAGAATGCAAGGGAGAGAGATCAAAATACCACACAACATGCAACACACATGGCAGCAACCTCCTTCACGTGCTCTCTCTCTCTCTCTCTCTCTCTCTCTCTCTCTCTCTCTCTCTCTCTCTCTCTCTCTCTCTCTCTCTCTCTCTCTCTCTCTCTCCCCCCCGAGTACTTCATAGCACAACACAAGTTGTAGCCCACCAATTTGCATAAAATATTCCGCTCAAAACCAAAATCCTCTTGTCCAATGATACTGATGGAATGTGCCAAACAAAGGAGAATAAGATACAAATACTTACGACGATGTTTAACGAGAATTGGAGAATGACAACTGCCTCAACACTTTACGCGTCCCTGTGGCTCCCCTCTTTCTCAAAGTTCTTCTCCCAATGCTCTCTCTTTCTCAAATAATAACCCTAGGCAATTAACTAATGAATTATATATACATGCAATGCTTAAACTGCCCACTAAACCACTCACCCTAAATATTAGCTAATTGATATATTAGAATTTTTTTTGATAAGCAATTGATATATTAGAATTACGAGACTAACTGATAAAATTAGATATATTTATCTAATTAGCCTAACACTAGTATATTCCACAATAATCTAATAAGTTTAAACTTGCATTTTCAAATTATAACAAGGTCAAGAATACCCGTAAAAATAATTAAATAGGACCCAACCACTACAATCAATTATAAATGGCAGCATATAATAAATAAAATGAAATAAAAATGCTAGGGCGTACCATCCTTCCCCCCTTAAAATAAATAACGTCCTCAAAATTGTACACTAACCTCAATCATACAAGTGTGGGTACTTCTCATGCATCTCCTCATCAAGCTCCCATGTGGCTTCTTCAACCGCATGACTGCGCCACAAAATTTTAATCAAACGAATCATTTTATTGCGAAGCACCTTCTCCTTCGTGTCGAGAATCTCAACCGGTTGCTCATCATAGTTTAAATCATCACGAACATGCAATGGTTCATAATCGATCACATGGGATGGGCTATGCATATATTTCCTCAACATCGATACATGAAAAATATTATGAACCCGAGCCAAACTAGGCGACAACGCCAAACGATAAGCCACCTCACCAATCCTTTCCAAAACCTCAAAAGGCCCAATATAGCGAGGACTCAACTTTCCCTTTTTGCCAAAACGAATAACACCTTTCCAAGGGGACACCTTAAGAAACACCATATCTTCTATTGCAAACTCCAAATCCCTCCTACGATTATCTGCATAGCTTTTCTGTCTATTCTGAACCATTACAAGTCTCTCCCGAATAGTAGCAATCTTTTGGGTCGCATCCTCCACCAACTCAGGTCCCAAAAGTTGCCTCTCTCCAACCTCATACCAACATATGGGTGATCTACACTTTCGGCCATACAAAGCCTCATATGGAGCAACTCCCAAACTCGAATGATAACTGTTATTATATGCAAATTCCATTAACATCAATTGATTATCCCAATTTCCTTTCCACTTTAGGCTACACGCTCTCAACAAATCCTCCAAAGTCTGTATAGTCCTCTCAGTCTGACCATCGGTCTGCGCGTGGTAGGCAGAACTGAAAAGTAAGCGAGTACCCGTTGCTGACTGTAATGCCCCCCAAAACTTAGACACAAAACGAGGATCACGGTCTGACACAATTGATACAGGTGCTCCATGGAGTCTAACAATCTCCCAGACATATAATTGCGCCAAACGGTCCAATGTATATGTCATCTTAATAGCAACAAAATGCGTTGTCTTAGTGAGCTGATCAGCTATAACCCAAACTGCATCGTGCCCACTACTAGTCCGAGGCAACCCAAATACAAAAGCCATAGAGATATGATCCCATTTCCACCCAGGTAAAGGTAATGGCTGAAGTTTTCCTTTCGGTTTCTGATGCTCCACCTTAATCTGCTGACATGTAAGACACTGTGCCACAAACCTCGCAATACCCTTTTTCATATCATTCCACAAAAAATGCTCTCGTAGATCCTTATACATTTTAGTGCTACCTGGATGAATACTATACCCAGAACTGTGAGCCTCAACCAAAATCTATGTTCTCAAATCTCCACCACCTGGCACACAAACGCGATTCCCAAACCTAAGTACTCCATCCTTACCCACAATGACCCCTCTACTCTCGCCCTTCGATATACCCTCCAAAATCCTTTTACACACGCGGTCATATTGTTGAGCTAGTCGAATTCTATCCAACAAATTTGGTCTCACTGTTAACTGACTACATATAGCACCATCTCCATGTCGTATTACCTCCACCCCCAACCGCCTAAGGTCTACTATCAGATGTGGCTGAACAGTCAAAGATGCCAAACTAGCCCCAGATGACTTCCTACCCAATGCATCTGCCACTACATTCGCCTTTCCCGAATGATATAATATACTATTGTCATAGTCCTTCAACAACTCAAGCCATCGCCTTTGCCTCAAATTAAGTTCTTTCTGGGTAAAAATATATTTTAGGCTCTTATGATTAGTATAAATCTCACAAGTCTCTCCATATCTTTAGTGCAAACACA
>JADGMU010001228.1:0-62072 GCA_016920895.1 Vaccinium myrtillus | reverse complement strand
AGAATGCCGTGGCACGTGGAAGGACATTGAAAAGAATACTGGCATCTTGTTTTCTGGCTGTAGCTGCGTTGCTTCAACTTTCTTGTTTTGTGTATCTTTTATACTCTATGCCATATAGTTTGAATCTTCCTGTAAGAAGCACACATACATGCACAAGAAACGGACACAATATGGACAGGCGGACATTTTTTTTTTTTTTTAATTTAGGACACAAACATGTTGGACACAAATCAAATTTCTGTAAAACTTTTATCAGTATTCGTGAATAACATCCATGGAAATCAGACGATTGGAATGTATTTACTTCAAAGGATCTCCAGCTGTAGATCAAAATTACATGGACTATTTTACACTGTATTAGTCCCTCGCTACGGATTGTTGGCTGACTTGCCCCGAAATGAAATACTTGAATAAAATTTCATTGGAAATTAGCTCTTGACATTTTTGCTTTAACCATTACCCATTGAACAAAACATGACCCTTTTTTTTTATTTTTTTTATTTCGACAATCAAGATTGTCTAGACCAGTGCACTCAGGTCAACCGCATTTCATTGGTTGGATTTATAGTAATTACAGACTTTCTTTCCAATTTGATATATAGTTTATACACATATTCTCCAACCATTTGGTAAAATAAAAAAATAAATTTAAAAAAAAAGGCCCGGACGAAAGACAAGACTTTGATACCGACGATTGACCTGCAAGTCATCGGGTTTTTTTATATATATATATATATATATATATATATATATAATCGAATGTCCAGATTATGTTTCGCATGTCACAATTTATTTTGGAGTCTAGAGTTGAGATGGAATCAAATCCTCTATTCCAAAAATTCTCTATTACTCTATTTTTGTGCACTTCTAGCCATTGAATCACATAAAATTTTAAAATAAAACACAAAAAAACAAACCATCTAAGGACCCAAAATAATTCGGCGCTTGGATCTCAAACGAACCCCTCAAGAGTCAAGACTACCCAGTGGCTCAAAGACTTTGCTGGAGACCTGCAGGCTGCAAAGTCATCTGTTAGGAGTGTCTGGGGACTTTTCGCTGTGAAAACGGTATTCCGGCATCCATTGGATCGTCATTTCGATTTCCACGCTTTCCCACCAACCCGAAAACACACTAAAAAAATCTCTCATTTTCGCTTCTGTCGATTGATCGAGCGATCGAGAGTGGGTGTGTAGTGGGTTGTGGTTTATACAAGCAACAATAACGATGAAGCACAGAAACGGTGAGATCTGGGAATTCGAGAACCACGTTAACAGTACCGGAGGAGTAGATTTCAACTCCGACGGCGGCGTAATATTAGGTTTGGACGGCGGCACAACCTCCACCATCTGTATATGCATGCCGGTCCTCCCCTTCTCCTCCTCCGCTGACCTCCCTGACCCTCTTCCGATCCTCGCTCGAGCCGCCGCCGGTTGCTCCAACCACAACAGCGTCGGAGGTATATCACCCAATTCACCGCTATCTTTGAATATGAGCAAAGATCATTTGGTATGAAGTAGTCCAATAGACAAACCCAAATATAAGAAATTTGAGGGAAAGCTCGTAGTTGTAGATTGTGGAGTGCAAAACAAGCATTCAAAAATTTGAGTCTTGATTTGGTTAAAAAGTTAAGTAAAATTCAACCTGGCATGAGTAGTCTAGGACTGGAGTAAGGTTAGAGGGGGTTTTACTCAGAGCTTCTGAGTCAATTATAGAGTAAGAGCCGGAGATGCTCCAAATAAGATTAAAATGAACTATAGTTTTAGTTGCTCACAACCTAGGTAGAGTTAAAAGGACATTACTACACATAAGGAGAACTTAGTTGGAGAGTAAGCATAGTAAGAGTCATAGTTTTCTACGGTTCTACCCGAAACACTAAGAGCATTTTCCGGGATGCATTCCTTTTTCTTCTTTTTTTTTTGGGCTTGGTATGGGGATGCCTTCCTTGTTGCTGATCCAATGGTGTGGAAGGTCGCTATGGTGAAAAATAGATTTATTTAAAGGAGGGAGGGAACTCTCTGATATTGAACTTGGTCATAACCAAATACTTTTTCGAGGTAATTGGGTTTACATTTGTTCTATAGGACAGAAGAAGAGGAATTTCACTTTTCCTTTGGATTTTTTGGTGATGTAAGAATCTGGTCGCATTTTGCTTTCGGAAATTAGAAATGTCAGGGTTTGGAGTCGAGCTTCCATAAAAAGTATACTTTGGGGGCCAATAGTCAGCCGTGCTCTGGGGGGCATCGCTTGAAAAAAATTGCAATCTACATGCGATATTATTTGAAACAAAGTTGGATGCCCACAATGATCTTGAGTCCTTGACCATGCGATATTATTTTCTTTTTCAATTGAACTTCGAAATATCATCAACATAACACTAGTATGTTGAGTTTTGATGTTGTATGTTTACTTCCACCTTTGTGCTTCAAACTTACAGAAGCAGCGGCCAGGGATGCATTAGAACAGGTTATGGCTGAAACCCTTGTGAAATCAGGTGCCAAGCGTTCTGCTGTTCGAGCTGTTTGTTTAGGTGTATCTGGTGTTAACCATCCAACTGATCAAGAAAGAGTACTTAATTGGCTAAGGTTAGTTACATAAATTGATTGCCATCTCATCTTCACAGTCTTTATGGATCTAGGTGTCTGCTGCATAATGTTTTTAAATTTCTTTAGGAGAAAGAATACCCGTTTAAGACAGTAAAGGATTCATCTTATGGTCAAAAACTAAAACCAGTAGACTCCCAGTTAATTTGCATTCAATGTATTTGTCAACAGTGAACTTCTAGTTCTAAGTTGTCTGCAACTAGTTAGGATTTGAATACAGGTCAATTTCTCCTTCTTTTAACAAATGCATTCTAGTAAAAGAAATATTGTACTTTGTTTCAGAACAACATCATTTCCCCTTTTTAAGTAATATCACTCATAAATTCAGAAACCAGTAAGTATTCAGAAAATAAGTGTTATTCATATAGAGAGTAAGACGCAAAATAGGTGTTGGGAGTCTTGGGACGGACATAACAGTTAGACATATGTTTGTATAATTTGGGAGGGCAAAGAAATTTGTGCAGGAGGTTGAAAAGCATTTATGTGATAATTTGTTGTGCGTCCCTTATTTGTGCTCCACATTATCCCTCTCTCCACCTTATGAAGCTTGGATTTCCCCTTGCGCTGACTTTATATTGAAAAAAAAAAAGAGCTGTGTTTTTCTATTGGTGCAGTTAAGTAACTACGTTGTTGTGGCACTGGAATTACAGTTTACATGCTGCTAGAAATTTTGTTACATGAACATGTATTGGCCCCAACAGCTTCTGAATTCCTCTAGTAACTTTCTCAGGGACATATTTCCAAGCCATGTAAAGCTATATGTTCATAATGATGCCGTAGCAGCTTTGGCCAGCGGGACATTTGGTAAACTTCATGGCTGCGTTTTGATTGCCGGTACTGGTTGCATTGCTTATGGATTCACTGAAGATGGAAAAGAAGCTCGCACTGCCGGTGCTGGGCCTGTCTTGGGTGATTGGGGCAGGTAAATAAAATATGCCTTCCTCACAACGTTGCACCTTCCTCACAATGTTGTACATGGAAGATGTGTTACCTTTGCTTTCTCTAGCATAAGAAATGAGAGATAGCTGTTGAATAATTTAAGAAAAATATTTGTGGAACTTTGTACAGGTACAAAGCAGCGTATATTGACACAGCTATATACCAGCGTTGGCCATTTGAATTCCTTTTTGTCCCTGCTAGAAAGAGATAGCTTCGAGATTGTAGCTTTGATGAAACGTAGCACAAAATTGGTCCTAATGCTCCTAACAATGTGTTTTGTAAAATTAATAATCTAATATGATCCACTATTTAATGGAATGTTCCTCGTTCAAAAGAGGTATACTGTAACATTGAAATTTATAGAAGTTAGCCCTTATAGTTCCACAATTTGGTGTGTGCCATACCACGTTACCGTTCTTGTTTCTCTTGTTGAACAATCCAAGTCCTAGACTCCTAGGTAACATGTCTTCTTGGGGAGGATAGCACATCAATGAACATACTTATTTACGCATTTTTATGTAGGGCCGTAGGGACATAGCACAAATGATAGGGGACATCCAGTACTTAGGTTAAAATCACCTTGATGATGGTGGAAATGTGTCATGCGGCTTCCTAATGTCAGCAGTGGGGAACAAAATTTGATATGCTCCCACCAATGCATGGAAGTGAACGAGGATGTAGATACTATTTTCTAGGACTAAAAGTCTAAAACTACTTGAAAGAACTTGTGAAATGTCAAACTGTCTCACAGTATGTTTTTAAGACCCTCGCGAGTACAAGATCCATGGTCTAGCTGATGCTGAATGATCTTCGATCCAGAAAATGTACTTTTTATGCCAAAAAAAAATTGCAGCTACTAGTATAGCCTGATAATATTATCCACCAAAGTCTAAAGCTTTATAATTATGACAGAATTACTATTGCTATCCTTGTCTTCTGTGTTACAGTTTTGGCCAGGTTCACATCTCATTTCTTGCCAAGAAAACTTCTTATGAGCTCAATGCTTCTAAAGTAAACCATAGAACTTATTCCACCACATTCGTTCTCAGCATGTTTAGGCTGTTTTTCAGAAAATATGCAGGCCTTCTCTCTCACAATGCAAATTAATGGGGTGATATAAAAATTCACTGTGTGACTGACCACACAAGAAATAGTAGATTACGCTGACCATGATGAACTTGTTAGCTCTAGTTTCTGCAGGCTTTTAAAGAACTTTTTGCTTGCATCGTAAGATTTGAGAAAGTAATGGCCGATGAAGTACATACTTCAAACTGCACCTGTTTTTGTATGGCTCTGCATGGTTGCTAGTACTCACATATTCCTACCATGATGAACTGACATGTAGTTATTTCCTTATTGTGAATAGTGGGAAATATGGCATACATGCCAAAATTCTATGGGCCTGGGAAATTGGAAAAATAATCCTTGTTTTTCATGTTATGAAATGGTCTCTAAACAGAACCTGTCATTACAAAATTCATTCAATGTCCTCTACATGTTTTGTCTTTTGGGCCATTCTACTGAGTGGATTGCCCAAACCTGGAGAAAAGCATGGGTAGTTAATATATAAACATCCAGAACAACATTATCAGGTGTTTCTTTTGAAAAACAACTGTGAAGAATGCAAGAAGTTTGCCGTAGCTGATTTCCAGTCCTAGGTTTAAGGATTATGAAGCTTTTGACTTCCATTTGACATTTTCCAAAGCGTGCTATATGTGACCCAATAGTGGATTGTCTCGCTTACTACACTGAATGTAATTACACTAGTGCACTTATGTAATCTTGCCTGTAAAGAAAAGACCATTTGTTGTCCTGTAACTGTGTAAGTTCTATTTTTAAAGTAATTGTGATAACTGAGTATGTTTTGTATGTAAAATGAATACTAGAAGGGGAAATTGAATTGACGAAGATGTTTCTTACAGTGGCTACGGAATTTCTGCACAGGCATTAACAGCAGTGATAAGGGCTCATGATGGCCGTGGTCCACCAACAATGCTTACAAATAGTATTCTGCAGTCACTTGGTCTTTCTTCGCCAGATGAACTTATTGGGTATGTGTGTATTGAAACATCTTTGCAAAGATATAGTTAAACTTGGATCTCCTTAGTTTGACTGCAAAACAAAACAAGAAAATATCTTGGAGTTCTTACAACCATCTGTATTTGTTGTGTTAGTGATACTCTACTATATCTTAACATGCAAATCATACCACTAGGATATAGGACTGGTTCCAACATCTGGGTTGCTTTCAGGTTGTTTGAAGTTGGTTCTTTCTGAATGATTCTACAGCCTTTTGACTTGGTCTTTAATTCTCTAATCACAAAGATATGCTAACTGGCTCTTTTTCTAGAAGGCTTATTTCATCGAAAAATAGGCAAGAGAGGTTTCCTTGTAGATCTGCTTTCATTTTCTTGTCCAAACTAAATTTTGGGTTTTGTTTGTGTTCCTACAAGTTGTATGCTTTGTATCAAGGGCATTGAAATTTGACTCAGTTAAGTGGAAATGTTTTACCTATGTGAATCCTAACAAAATACCTATGGAAAGAGGAAGTAGGACGTTACATGTGGGTTCCTATCCATCTCTTTGTACCACAGTTCTCACTTCCTAGTTCTTACTATGATCAACCTAGGTTTTAAAAAACAGACGTTCCGTAATGGGTTTTCGAAGCTCTGATACTGTTACGGATGAAAATAAATGGCATTATGAAAATTCACATGTGTATCTGCCATTATGGATTGCGTAAGGTCCGTAACAGCTGTTTCACCCCAGTACCGGACTGTTGCACCTACAAAACACTAAGAACAACTTTTCTTCTATGTTTTGTTCCTTTCTCGAACCTCCATGTTATCTTACAGTGTATTCTTCATAGCTTTGTGAGATTCTTCTGCCTTAACGTGCTAAAACACTATTTCAGGTACCAAACTTTTATTATTTCAAACTGGGTCAGAGAGAATGAGACAAAAACTTCAACATCGTTCTTAAAACACATCATTTGATCAAATCGTATTTACAAAACTACTTGTAAAAGTTAAATATTGCTTAAAACATTCAATTTGGTCATAAACAAGGTTAGAGCTTATGTATCAATGAATTATTCAGCATTTGCTAGTGCTTCAAAAAAAATTACGAGTGCGGTGTCTGATTCCCCTTACACATTCACCGATGCTCCCAATATCCGTTACTTGCACCACAACTGTTACGCCGACTGATGCTGCAATTTAAAACCATGGGTCAACCCATTTACTTCTAAACCTTCAAGGTTGTGAAGTGCCTCTCATTCAAACTGTTCTCACTTCTTACTATGAAGTTTTTGCCTGATCCCGTTCTTTGCTGGAGTGTGATCCCAGCCTTTCCAACTTGTGGACCATAAGCCTAACAGTACAGTGGATATGAGATGTGACAAATAGGAAAGTCCTGATAAATATTTGATTAAACTCCATAAACTGATTTTCTCACATTTTCATTGTAAGCTGAAGGGCTGTAGCCTGTAGGTGATGGCTTCGGTACTTGTGTAAGCGCTGTGACTAGTGGTTGGGTCACCCCTCACTTTAGTTAGACTACTGTCACTTGCTTTTGTTTAAAGAAGTGAACACGGACTCGCAAAACCTAGTGAACAACTTACTATGGGGCTGTTCTATACCATTGCTGCATTGTTCAATAAGTGGTTTCATTTTTTACCTTCTTGGAATATAGGTGGACGTATGCAGATCCATCTTGGGCCCGCATTGCAGCTCTTGTTCCACTGGTTGTGTCCTGTGCAGAAGCTGGAGATCAAATCGCAAACAAGATTTTGGATGATGCAGTCCAAGAACTGGCTCTGGATGTGAAAGCAGTTGTTAAAAGACTTTGCTTGGGTGGACCAGGTAAAACTTTTTTTAATTATATAACTTCACGTGTTTATTGATAGGGTTATATGCTTGATCTCCCAAAATTTTATAGGGTTATATACTTGATCTCCCAAAATTTGGAGTCCTGAACAGATAGGGTATATACCTTGTTTGACCTCTGGTCGTTTTGCAGTTCATACTAGATATTAACTACTAAACAAGAGCACTTCGGTAGTATTTACTGCCTTAGAGCATCTTTAAAGCTAGCCGCCAAAATAGAGGCCCAAATCTCTATTTTCATCTTTATTTAATTAAAAAAAAAAAAAAAAGAGCATGTAGAGGCTTTCACTATTCACTCTTACTCCAATCACAAATCTCTATTTTTATCTTCAAAATCTCCCTCCACAATTTCACTTACAACCCCCTCTCAAATTTCCATAATTCCCCACAGCATCAGATAACCATACAAGAAATAGCTCATCTCACTTCGTTTTTTCATCTCTAAAAATTTGATTTCTCAATTTGTTTGGTGGCTTGCATTTGTCACACGATTTTTCATTGGTATGTATTCTCCCTACTTTACTCACTGTTCCGTTGTCTTTATTTGTAGATATTGGATTATACATATAGTCTGGTAGAGTTCCAAACGAATTTAGAGTTTCCCTGCCCAATGGTCGAAATTGCCCTAGCCCAATTAGAATATACCATTCTCGCGAGCGAAATTTGTTCACCCTCACCTCATAAGGGTGAACAAAACCCTCATTCTGATTGGTGGAAAAGGTGTGGGGTCCACCACAAAGCGATGTTATGCTTACTAAAAAGTGATGGGGTCTGCCATAAAATGATGTCATGCATACCAAAAAGTGATGTAATTTTGTGGACCCCACGCCTTTTCCACCAATTAGAGTAAGGGTTTTGTTCACCCTTATTAGGTGAGGGTGAACAAATTTGCACTGTTTTCGCTGCCCCCACAACCCCGGGCTGGACCATTGCCGAAGGTGGAAAAAGGTTTAGTAATAATTTGTAGACTCATTGTGAATATATAATTGGTATCTTTCAAATGGTATCAATCTCAGACATGTAAATGGGAAATTATACATTTTCTTTAAAACATAAACCAAATGTACAAAAAGGTGAATAGTACAAATAGGGAAGATAGGCCTCCAGATATGGAGACTCAAAATTGGGTCTCTAAAATAGAGACGATTATAGAGGCTGATTGGAGTGCGTATTATCTCTATTTTGGTTACAGAGCTTGATTGGAGATGCTCTTAAGAATGTGGAGCCAAACCCCACTCACACCCTTTTGTGGGCATGTTTCATGAGATGTAGCAGCTTCCAAATCCGTAATGCTCTTTAATTGCAGATGGAAATGGCTCTTTTCCAGTTGTAATGGTTGGTGGTGTGCTCGAAGCTAATAACAGGTGGGATATAGGTAAAGAAGTTACTGACTGTATCCAGAAGACCTATCCCAACGCTTGTCCAATTAGACCAAAGGTTGGCATTCTTCCTAATTTTCCCTTTTCAGTGACTAGTTTTTTTCTCCTTATTTCATGTTCATTTTTTGCCATGGATTGACCTATCAAGAATTCCCTTTTGATTCTTCAGGTGGAGCCTGCCGTTGGGGCTGCATTGCTTGCTTGGAACTCTTTGATGAAAGAAACAGAAGGAAACTGTCATGATAGATGACCCGGTATTAGTTAGAAGCTTCCAACTGTAAAGTTCGACATACAACACCTTGTACACTGAATTCTGCAATAAACCTTTGGTATCTAATCCCTTATCGGCCACAAGGCTCCTTAATTATTTTGACTCTACAAGTGGTCACGTTCCCGTGAAAGTTGATGGGTGCATACATTTACAGATCGCTGTCGCGATGCTGGACATTAGAAAACCACTCTCGCTCCACGCACTATGGTGGAAATTAGAGCATAGATGATGATTGAATTGTATTTCCTTGCCTCTATCAAATTCTGATTTGATTCGAGTTTCTCAACTTGTATGTTCTCGAGATCTGTTTTTAGTGGCGTTTGGGATTAGCCTTGCTAACATTCATTTCTTTCCTTCCTTCTTGATTCCTTTATTTACTTTGATAAATCGTCTTAGAAATCCATGATTCAAACCTAACAGTTCAAGACAGTCAACTAAATTCTGGAAGCAGGCGGATATCTGTTCTTGCCATAGCCACCTTTAACTGTAACGAATGATTATTAAGATAACATTAGAGCATTGCTGAGAACTCGAGCGAACTGAGCATGTTTTGACTTTAGGAATTGTGGAAAGAAAAGGACGAACCATGGAGAAAATTAAATGAGATAAGCTGAATTCATTTCCCTGGATATTACTCCAAAATACATAATCAGTCAGTAAGCAGATGCATTGCATTGCATTGCCTTGTCAATAAGCTGATCAAATGGACTTGGTAGACTCTCTACTTAATTCTCTTCTGACAAGCTCCAAGATCTCAATAACCTGCTTTCAAGAATGCAGAAGAAAGTAAATTTCATGAGAATAGATAACAAATTAAGTAAGAAGATGGTAGAGAGAATCAATCTTTACCCCAGGGTAATGTTTGAAAATGGGAGAGTAATGATCAAGAGCAATATATATTTTCTCTAGGAGGCTTAAAAGTGCATCCACTTGATCTCCCAATAAATCAACCTAAATTTAAAAGAAAAGATTGAGTACGAAAGCAATATATAAACCCAATAATGTCGAACTTATACAGCAAACATTTAAGATAAAAACAACCTCCCTCCCTCCCTCTTATATTTTCTGTCTTTGAAATAAATATGTATTGTAGACCCCGGCAAAAAGGAGAGAGAGAGAAAGAGAGAATCTTTTATCTTTGCTGTTTTAGTCCTGATGCTCAAAGACAACAACAATGTTAGAGATCATCTGTCTATTTGTGATACAGGGTGACAAAATGTAATTTCTTACTCTTTCTCGGGTAAATTGAAAAAACTGGTTTTTTAGTTTTTTTGGTTTTGTCCTTATTCAAAAAAAAATTGTCTTTGTTAGTTTTCGGTCGATTTTTTGTGGTTTCTTGGCTTGTCTCGACGTGAGGAATCTAAAAGGTATAAAATTATTAGCCAAAACTTAAAGTTTTGTGAATAAAGAGGAAGGTGACATAAAAAAAACCGGTTTTTTGGATTATTTTTCGTCTTTATTCACAAGCCAAGAAACCACAAAAGATCGACGGAAAACTAACAAAGGCAAATTTTTTTTGAATAAGGACAAAATCAAAAAACCAATTTTTTCAATTATCTTACACCTATTCTTGTAGATGGAGGTGCTCCAAGGGGAGCGAGCTCAACCAATGAGCTATCCGCACATGATAACACATGCCATATTTACGATGTTTACAACTCCACGAGATAGTGATTATGCAAGCTAACATTTACGGTAAAATGTTGGCTCATAAATTATTTCAGAAATCCAAAGCTTACATAAGATACAGTACTAGCTAGATTAGTTGATTCATAAAATGAGCCTCCCAAAAACATTAAACGAAGATGATCATTACCTCGGATTCTGCCATTTGAAGATCATTACATCTCCTCTCAAGCCTCTTTTTGTACATCAATGCTGTGTTCTTTAGTGAATTAGTTTCCCGGACAAGAGAACTCAATTCAGAATTTGAGTCTTCCAACCTGCAAAGCATAAAAGCATGTATCAGTTTTCAATGCCTTTACTTGATGAAGGATTAGTTGACAGACTTTCATTTGAACTCGTAAGTGCAGTTACCTCATGTTACAGTTTCTGATACGCTCAACGACTCGGCATTCCAAATCAGAAAATTCTCTCGAAAGTCGACAGACGACAACAATCAAAGCTTGCATTTGCTTCCTCTGTTCATTCTCTTTCGCTTCAAGCAGCAATCTATCATTCTCTTTCTCTTCTGTAATAGCCAGAAGCATGTTCGTATGCTCGTTTGTCATTAGTGCAACCTTTTGATCCAATTTGTCAAATTCACCTTTATCAACTTCAATTTGCTCCAGTGCCAACTCCAACTTACTCTTAATCAACTCAAATTGCTCCTTTTCCTTCGCCAACGCAGCCGATAATTCTACTGTTAACTTCTCCTTTTCTTTCAGCGACCCTACCAATAAATGGACTTCCTGCTTTTGTCTCTCCTTCTCTTCAATCATCAATCTTAATTCCTCTTCCCTTTCCAGTGCTTTCAATTCAAGAAGGGAAACTCTATTTTCACTTTCATATAAATACTTTTTGGTCAAGCCATCGATTTTCGACTGGGCGTCCTTGATAGCTTCTTTGAAAATGAAAATTTTTTGGGTGCCGAGTGGGTATTGCCACTTGGTACCCAAGCATGATCCGAGCCGTCCAAATGTGTTTTGGACGGCCCGGATTGATTCCCTCTCTCTCCTCTCACCTAAACACTCTCTCTTTCCCTTTTCTCTTTCTAAAATTCGGACCGTTGAATCGCGTGATAGACGGCTGAGATTGCCGAGCGGGTACCACGGCAATACCCACTCGGCGCCCAAAAATTTCACCTTGAAAATTACTCCACCCATCCCTTGTATGAACAAAGACTCGATATCTGAATCTTCGATTTCACAAATTTCCGGCACGTGAATATGTTGAATTTCTAACTCTTCAGTATCACGGTTGTTTTGGGGATTCACCCCCCTGATAACACATTTATACACGTCCTCAGCAACTGAAGTCTCTATCTCTGCATCTTCCAGGTCAGCTTTAAGCTTTTCAATTACTTTTTATGCTGGTTGGAGTCTAGCTAAGGAAAGAAACAGGGGAGTTGGCTGAGAAGGAGTCTTCCAAGGTAAGATTGTTAGGTTAAGTTTGAATGGCTGTAATCTTGAGTGGGAATAGGAATGCGATACTTTTTTTCCACGATTTTAACGTTTGGAAGAGACAGGAAAGAGAATGTGATACCATGCTTCTTCTATGATTATAACGTTTGGAAGAAACATGAATATAAATGTGATTCTTAATGACATATTCAATCAAGAATCACATTCTCAAACTGAGTGGTAATCGTATCCCTCCCTTTACTAAGAAAATCTTATAATCATGGCTCATTCATTAAGAAAATGAAATACTCCCTCCGTCCGGATTTGTTGGTCCGTTTTGGGGATTCCAACTTTTTTTCCATTATAGTTTTAGTTTGTTAATTTCCTATTTTACCATCAATCATTCCATTTAATATAATTCCATTTGATAAAAATCCATCTACTGGATCTTGTTTGAAACTACGTTATGTATGACAATTTTCAAACTAAAAATAATGTATTGCAAAAATTATTTTTTTTATCAATATGGATTTGTTTGAAGATCTCATTGAGAACTTTAATTTTGACTTGCCAAAAAAAAAATTCAAAAATGTAAACACATTATTTAAAAAAAAAGTTTTTTAGTTGTTATTTTAAATTTTAGAAAAGGGGCAAAATCTTTATACTATTATTTTAAATTTTTATCAAAAATAAACATTTTCATTGAAAAAGTATGTTTGAAAATGAAATAAATCCGGGACGGAGGAGTATTGATTATAATAAATTTTCAAAATAATTGTTTTCCGTATTGATTCATAAAAAAATAAAAATTTGAATTTTTATTTTTACAAAATAATTGTTTTCTAAGCATAGATATAAAATTATATGACCTTAAAGTCGAAAAGAGAAGTTAAGTCAAACATAGGGGTGTACAGAATCGGATAAAATTACTCCGTATCCAAAATACAATCCTAGAAAAAGTTCGATTCACAATCCGAATCATATTCCGTTTTATTTAACATAATGTAAAAAAACAAACGGTTCCTAAAAATTTAATTCATAATAATTATATTCTTATTTTTACTCAAAATTTAATAGCAACAAAAGTTATCAAAACACAGCCTTAAGGTCTTAATACATCAAATGTGGTACAATTTACCTCCTAGATTTTATACAAAAACCCTTATCAAATGAAAGTGGTAAAATTATTTATACCATGTAATTTATTTTTAAAAAATTATATATAATAAAAATCTCACGTCGAAAAGAAAAGTAAAAGGTGAATTTTTGAAAAATCAGACAACTCTTCTTTTCCGTACTCTTTTCCGTACTCTATGACGTTGGTAAGGCACCAGACTTCTACTTACTACAATAAGTCCTTTATTGATTGTGGAAATTCTACTCACTTCGCTCCCATAGTCTATTACAAAACTACAATGTAATTTTTAAACTAAAAAAAAATGTAGTTATGAAAATAATTTTCATTTTTATTTTGCACCGTATAAAAGTTCTTAATGAGATCTATCAAATAAGATCCATATTGGTAAAAAAATTATTTTTATAAATACATTATTGTTAGTTTGAAAATTGCATGTAGTTTCGTAGTTGACTATCAAATTGAGACGGAGAGAATATTATATATTGCAAATGTGTGACTATAACCATGAGATTGTTAAAGGCCTACATCTATATATACTAGGTACGATGCTACGTGCGTTGCACGATTTATCTGCCCGTGTTAGTTTTGATATATTTTGAAGATATGTAATTTAGTTTACTTGTTTTTGTTATTTTTTAGGGTGAGTGGTTATAGTGTTGTAGTTTATTGTTGATTGTGTTTGTGCTATAATTGATGAGAAAATGAAATAGCGTTTTTGTTATGGAATGAAAAGTAGGGAATGTAAGAGGCGGAATAGTGTATGCAATGGTAATAATTTATAACTAATGGAAAAATTGAAGAACCAGAATGTGGATTTGAGGTGTAAAAGTGATGTAAATTGGGCAAATGATTTTGGTTTGGATAGAGAAAAGGTCATTGTCTAAGAATAATATGCTTAAAAATAGCAAGGCATTAGGTGTGGGAATAAGGATGTTAATTGGTAGGAGTAGGTGATGAAAAATTTAGTTGATAAAGTGCGATGGGTTATGCATTGAAAAGTGTAGTTGGAATTGTTGGTATTGGACAATTTTATTTGCAATGTTTATGAAGGTAAGAACAATCTGTAGGAAAGAATGATTTATGCAGAGAATTTTGAAATGGAAAAGAAGGTGCACAGAGGAGAAATGAGTAAGTAGTATATTAAATTAGGTATATGTTTGTGTGGAGTATAATATGTAGTCTATGAGCAAAAGATATCGATTCTATATAAAGCAATTAGGTAGAGTTGGAGGGTGTGCAGCAATATATAGACGTTTTAGATAATGCTTAATATTTACATACAAACAAAGAGTATATGCACAGAAGAACTGTTTAGCAGCTTAGTAATATACATCATGTACTGAACCTTGGCGGAGAAGGTTAAAACAAAACGCAACAAGATTATGGAGGAAATGAATCACAGTGACCAAAAGATTCATTTCTTGCCTAATCTTTGTGATGTGTGTGGATAGGAAATTCTGCCGACAATATGAGCTTGTGAGAAGTTAGTCGTTCTTGGGCTTCATTTGAGCATTGGTTTCAGTCTCCATTTCTGTGTTCTTGTCTGGGGTCTTGTTGCTTGAGTCAATGGCTGAAGTTTGTGCTGTATAGTATTCGCTTTTGCTCTTTTTCTGCGGTGTAGGTGGTTCAAGGCATAGAGAATGCTTGAGAGTTGGTGAATCTTCGATTTTGTTTGAATCAAAGATAGCTTGCACAATGAATTTGCATTGGTTGAGGCCACCATAATCATTCATTTCAGCTCTAAGTCGTATGGTGCAATCTCGGGGCTTAGATAAGCTTTCAAGGAGGTGCAGCGGAAGTGATCCCTGGAATAGGCGTGAATATTAGTACAAAAATTATAAGAACATTAAACATCTATAGTGGTCAATATGATAAGTATTTTTACATCCATTGTTGAGGTATCTATGTCTTTTCCTGTGATGCCATAATATTGTTCTGAAACTGCAGTGAAAACCATTGCATCAACTGAGTCTGTGAGATCTGATAGTTTCACTTGGAATTTGATCCTGCAATTATTAAGAAGGGTTGATTAGCAATTAGCAACTATAATGTTAGTGTTTATTGAGGATAGATATTTATGCTATATACTTTGGCAAAGCAGGGACTTTCTCATTGCAATAGTTGCAGAAGAATTCTGGATCACGAGATGCTGTTGTTGCTTTACAAAGTGAGCAAGCCAAATAGCAGAACCTCTGGTTTAGGTCAGCAACGCGAATTACAGCTTTGACACTCCTCATTTCAGGCTGTAAGATGTAGCTTTAAATATAAGATATTTGTAGAAATTTGGAAGAAATTTAATATGTAGTTGGTATTATACCTTATCAACTGAAGCTGGGAGATCGATAATGTTAATGATTTCATCTGGCTGAGGCATTGTTAGTGCAATATTTGTTGTCTTGTCTGCTTCTGCCAGAGGCAACGCCTTAATCTTTTCAGCATTTTCGAGGCACCTGTGTAGATTTCTGTTAGTATAGGCTCAGTTTGTTGTATGCATCAGGTTGATATAGTTTACCATGTTTGCAATGTTGCAGCTTGTGGTGTTGGTGGATTGAGGATGAAAATGGTAGAGTTATGAGTTCCAAGGCCAATACCTGCAAGAATTCAGAGTTATTTTGTGCATGAAGTATATAAGATAGTTTATAGTCAGTTTTTTTGTTGCTAACCATAGTATGATGCTATTCTCAGATGTAGTCCCATTGCAATTGGGAATGTGCCAGGTAGATTTGGCCATTTCACGAGCTTCAATCTCACTGAATTGGTCCCAAAGGGATATAGTTGTTGGCCTTAAGCTGTTGGAATAAAAATAAAGCCCATGTTATAATTGAAATTCATTATTATAGATATGAGTGTAGTATGGATGAAACCTTTGGTCAATGACTCTAAGATCTGTCACCCATGAGTTCTTTGGCTTGCGGCGTGGTCCAACTTCTAGAATAGCAAACAGGACATCTGTGATGTTTACTATTGAGTTAATTCTTGAATATAAATAATAGATTTCAGCAAGTGAATATAATAAATTAGTATTGATCATGGTGTAATAATTTGAAGGTTACCTATTTTTGGACCAGATTCTGTTATGTGGTCCAAATCGGACAAACTTGTGAAGTTATACCTCAAAGATCTCATTGTTAAGCCATCAATCTGCACTTCCTCTATTGGAGTTTTTGCACTGAGTGTCAGCTGGTAAGGAATATCTAAGTACCGATATGCTTCAGGTATTAATGCTACATTTGCATTTGTTATTGAGTAGCAATGATATAGCTTCAGATTCTTCTACAGTATATTTATGTTTGAGCCATAAATTCTAGCTTGCATTTTTTGTCCATGTGTAAGCGCAATTTTATTAGTCATAATATGACATTAGAAGTAGCTATATGAGTATAAAATGTTAATTACCTTTGAATTTTGAAGAATGATTCTCTGGAAGCTTCTTGTTGTTTTGCCAAGCATGTGAGGGAGTCCCTTCTCAATGACCATGCCTGATGTTTTGAAGTACTTCACACCAGGTTTTATTTCATTGAAGTCCATGTAAGTAGGAGCCATACCTGCAATGGGAAAGTAGAAATACAATTGTTAGTATTTGTTGCTTTGTACATGAGGCATATAAAAAATGTCAGATCAATGAGTATGTTTGAAAATACGAAAATAGAATGAATCATGTTACCTGTGGTATTTGCATATTGACCAATGTCTGATTTATTTGATATTATGTAGTTTATATATTTGGCTATAGGATATTGAAATCTATTGAATAAAAAAGGATATATAGCACATAAGTAATATTAAATAGTTGTAATGGTAATAAAGAACAAAAATATGCATTGATATAGTACTAAATAATGTTATTCACATTGTGACTCAGCTAGAAGCTCAGTATAAACTATGTTTTTTGTTTCATGTGACGACAATGGCTTATTATTTGAAGGCAAAATTTGGACTTTAATATTAGTTGTTGTTGTTGCACGTGACATTCCTACATATATTTGACCATGTGAAAAAGCAAGCTGTGGTAAGTAGAGCCCAACTTTATTGAGAGTTTGGCCTTGAGCTTTGTTAATTGTCATTGCAAAGCATATGCGAACAGGAAATTGCCGCCTAGTGAATTCAACTGGGTATTTTTCAGGATTATTTGGCTGCAAAGGGATTCTAGGTATGAAAACAATATTTCCTTTTTTCTCACCTACTGCTATTTCAGCCTTGATAACATTTGTCTTGAATTCTCTGCATATTAATCGTGTACCATTGCATAATCCCTTTGATGGATTTATATTTCGCAGGAGCAAGATTGGGGCGTTTTTCTTTAAAACCAAATGATGAGGAGGCATCCCTGGAGGTGAAATGGAATCCATAAAGTCCATGTACATACCTTGTTGTGTAATATCAGTTGTTTGATCATAGCTCAGGTATGTATGCTCTTGACCTGGAAATTTTGATAGTATTGTATCATTGATTTCATCAACTGTTTCATTTTTGGGTGTGAGAATAGCTGAGGTTGTAAGCATTGATTCATTAGGCTCATTATTATCGATACAAGGGAAGACAAAGTCAATGAGGTCATTCAAAGAATGCTCAATTCCTGTTGGTTGTAGGACCAAAGAAGTTGGTAATGTGATATTACCATCAAGATTTTTTTTTTCTAAACCATTGCCTATGCGAAGGATGTATTCACTGAATGCTGGATCTTCACGTGCTCGCATATTGAGCCTCAATTTTTTCTTAAGGAGAGGCCAAATGTATGAGCGGACCAAACTTGCATTGATGCATTTTTCTTTTGTTCCTTTTGGTACAACAAGAAGTACTTGCCGGAAGTCGCCTCCTAAAACTACAACTTTACCTCCAAAAAGTTCATTCTTTTCTGTAAGATCTCTCATAAGATCGTCTAATGCTTCAATATTTTGTTTTGTGGCCATTGATGCTTCATCCCATATGATCAAAGCAGTTTGTTTGAGTAATTCAGCTAGGCCACTTTGTTTCTTAACATTGCAACACAATTTTCCATTGCCTCCAATTGGGATCTTGAATCGCGAATGAGCAGTTCTTCCATTAGGCAATATTGATGCAGCAACTCCAGAACTTGCTGTTGCAAGTGCAATTTTTCTTTGTGATCTGATAGTGGCTAATAGTGTTCGGTAAAGGAATGTTTTTCCTGTACCTCCAGGTCCATCTATGAAGAAACTCTTAGGGTTTTGTTCCATAACTGCCTTGAGGATTTCTTCAAATGCTTCTTTTTGTTCTTTATTGAGTAAAGCTTCACTGTGAAGATCCGACTCTGAAATTTCTATATTCGTTTCATCTTGTATTTTCTTGGACATTGTATTGGTAGGTCCTGTCTGAGCAAGTAAGTGGTCCAATTGGAAATGTCCCAAAGTTTTGCCTATTGATTCAAGCTTTGAATTCAATGTTTCCAATAGAATTTGGCGTGCTGCTTTTTGTGATATCTTTTGCCTTGAGACATAATCTTCAGTCATATCTTCTTCAAATTTGTAAAATAATTCAGCTGGGTTGATAGGAGCACAATAAACAAGGATTGTGCAAAATAGCTGACGCAATGATATTGGCATCCGATAACCAACTGCTTCCTCTAGGCATTTTTCGTTGCTTTTATCATCTTCAAGCAATCCATGTGCAACACAAGCATCTCTAAAGGATGGGAACATTTGATTGTTGACTATTTTTAAATCAACATATGATTTTGGTCCTTTAACATGGCAGAGTAATACTCGTAAGTAATATCTCTCTCCTTCTGCAAGATTAGCTGTTATGATTCGGCCAATAACCTCTTGATGTTGGCGTTCTTTCCAAATCCTTGATTGTGTTAGCCAAACAAATGCCTGAGGGAAATCCTTGTATAATTGCTTTAAAGAATTGGCTAATATGTTGTGTTGATTCATCCAAAAGAATTGGGTCAGCATTGTCCTTTCGTAGTAACTATTCTTGGCTATGGAATTAAGGTTTGTTTGGTTCTTGAAGTTTACCATTTGGCAATCTTGCAGGTGCAATTGTAAACTTATGACAGCTGGATGCATCTCATGTAATGGGAATTTGAATATTCTCCATATAGCTTCTAGTGGGGATATCCATCTTGCTGATTGAAATTGTTCAATTTCATCAATATCTCCTTTTGCACTTGCACTAACTAATCGATACATAATCTTATCATGTCCTTTGTATATGTACTTGTAGAGATACTTCACTGCTTTAATCGTTGAGCAAACTTCAACATTTATGTGGCAATCCAATAATGCAACTAAATAGGTATTATGTGGAACAACCCATCTATTATCTAGCATTTGGCCTCGAATATTGACAGCATCTCCTGTTGGTCGTCTTCGATATTGTGGATAGCCATCAATGCTAACTAATGTTTGCTCGCAATAATCCCGAGGATAGTGGTCTTTGCATTTTTCATCTCGCATGCATGGATTGTTGTTATTCAGTAAACCACATGGTCCATGCATCATATGTTTCAATACCATTGCATACAAGTGAGGTTGTTGTTCTTTGTTTGGTAATTCAGCTGATATCAAAGCATCAAATTTTTCAACATTGTTCAATTTGTAAGCTTTTTTCAGAATGATCAACATATGAACATAAGGTAGACCTCGCTTTTGGAATTCAATCACAAAGGTATATGCTGCAACCGGTCCAAATAGAGCTTTCTTAATAACCTCATTTCTCAAATATTCAAATTTGCTTCGGAAAATCCGTGCTAGCAAATCAGGTCTATTTTGAGCTTCTTCATGAGATTTTAACTCAGCTTTGATTTCTGGCCAACTTGGGTTGCATGTCATGGTTAGGAATAAATCAGGCTTGCCATAGCGTTCAACTAATGCCATTGCATCCATGTATCGTTTTCTCATATCTCTTGGGCCTCCAATAAAAGAACCAGGTAACACAACTCTTTTTCCAACTCGTGAACCTTCTATTTCTCCTTGATTCACGCTGTCTATAATTCCTTGGTACAAATCTGCCCTTATCAGATTTTGGTTTTTTCTAAAGTAATCTAACCTTGAAGTTTCTATTTTCACATACATATCAACAACAAATTGTTGTAGGAGGCGCCCTGATTCCAGTAATATTGCCGTTGTTGATGGTCAAATCTGTAATCGGTAGGCATAGAATTCCCTGGCAGATACTGTGTTACCTTTTTCAGCATTTTCTTGATATACTGTTGATGATGGCAATGGGTTAAAGATAACTAATAAAGCTTGCTGAAAATGTATAAATGTCAATCACAAATGGACGTTATAATACCTGTTGATTCTGTTGCTATCAATTCCTCTGCTGTTGTAGAATGGCTAGGTAAGACCTTCCCTTGCCCAATACATGGTCTAGACCTTGTAGTCCTTTTTCTTTTGATGATTCCTTCATGCCATCCTGGTTCACCTCGTGGGAATAATATGGATATTGTAGAGAATCAAACAAACCATAGTAATATCTTATTCTTTGGCTATGACCATCATGAGTCTGAACGGTAATTTCTCTTTCCCTTGGATCATCTGCATCTACATTCTCATTCCAAATTAATCCAACTTGGCCTACCACAGGTGCTGCAGATGTTGTGCTCTGAATTTCTGGATTTGTCTTTAACCTTATTTGGCAGCTTTGGATATCATCAAGATTTCTTAGGCTCCTAAAAAACCTAGAGTAAGGGTTTCCTTCTAAGATGTTAATCAGGCTATCTATGATAGGAATCTCTAATCTGTTTTTGCTGGATTGCCTATTAGCAGGTTCATGCTATGTATCATAGTAATAAAGCTGAAGATAGGATGGTTTTCTTTGTGAAGGACATAAGCTATTGATGTAGTGATAAATTTGACCTTGAGCTCTAAATGTGTAGATCCCATTGCAACGCTTCGCATAGTCTTCATCCAGAACAACTCCCATTGAGGTGAATGCAAAAGCATCATTATATGGCTTGATATACTGAAGGAAATGCTTTGATTGTGGACTTGATCCTGAATATAAGTGACGTAGTTCATCTGGCATTGTTGTTGGGTAAAGAGATATATCACCTTTGTTGCAGCAAAAATTTGGTGGCTCATATGGGAATCTTTTTGCACCGCAAAGTAAGTAAGAGTCGGCCATAGGTAATCTATGTGCTTCATTTGGTATAGCATGTTCTTTGATGATAGTGAGAGGTATGAAAGTGTCCAATGCTAGACCTATATAAGTTAACTAAGTTTAATATAGCTTTATCACTAAATTTCAGTAGGTATGGAAATTATATGGTAATTCAACTTACCAATATTGACGTCATAGAGCATACCTATATAAAATATAAGCTAGTATTAACATATGAATTAGGAAAGATTTAGGTACGATGAATACTAAAAAAAGATAAATATCATACATAAATCTTGATCTAAGTTTCCACCGTAATCTTCTGAGATTCCAATTGTTGCAGGTGGTTTGATCTTAGGCAATGGAGAGACAGTAATGCTTGGTAGCTCATCGACTGCAACCGGGAAGAGTTGGGGTCTTTTACCTCTTTTTTCTGCAGCTAGGATTTTTCTCCTCTCATCCATTACCCTTTTTTCAACATCTGGTAATTCAGAGTATGGAGTTCTGTATCTTTTTCGTTCAGCCATCTGTGCTAGGTGAAGGACAAATAATATTTGTTGACAAATTTGCAGTATATTGTAACAGAAAATAGCTAAAACATATGGGTCTGTAAATTTTACAGAATGTTGTTGGTATATACTTATCAGTTTTGCCTTCGATATATATTTGTTGTTGTAATAAAAAAAATAGACGATGCATAAATAATGTATGTGAAAGGAACAGAGATAGCAGTAAATTATAGAAGCCTACAAACAGAAAGCAACTATTTGCAGCAAAATAAATGTTGGATATAAAATTCGGAGTGGAAAGTACCGAAAAATACCTTAAATCTGCAGCTAAAGCACAAGTAATTCGATTGAAGTTGGAGAAGATACAGAAGGCAGAATTTTGCTGTGATGTCGAATTCGTAGCTTCGTTTCTCTCTAGTATTTGCTGTGGTCCAAAGCCAAGAAGATGTGTCCTTGTAAAGAGGAATGAGTAAAACTGTTATAATATTTTACAGAGAGAGTTAGTAGATACTGTTTAGTCCTTTTAGTATTTGATTTTTTGTTCACAATTATTATTAGTTTAAAAAGCTAAAAAAAAATATCTGTTAGATATTGGGATAAGATATGTATCTTGACTTGGGTACTGGGAAAAGAAAATATCTTCTCATAGATTCTTTTTTTGTATCTATATATCTGTAGTGGGAATACAAGTTTGTCTTTATTTAAGTAGGAGATTTTATTGGTTTTAAGAAAAAGTAAATATTCCGTCCATGTTAAATTGCATGTCAAAATGAAATTTGTCATATTTTCTGATTGTTATATTTTTTAATTTATAATGTTTTTTGTAATTATGAAGATTTTATATTATAGAAGTGATTGAGAATTACCAAACAAGATCTATATTTAATATTTTTGGTAATTGATATTTATATTAAAAGTCTTTTATGACATTTTTACACATAAAAATTTCACTAGAAGACAAAAAAGGGGGTGTGGATAATAATTCCCCTATTTTTTGAGATTTATATTAAAAGATATAAGCAATTGAAAATGACATTAGTTTCAAAAATGGATATCTAATTTGAGACGGAGGCAGTATTAAAGATCGATTTTTTTGTATTTTCAAGTGATTATAATATATATATACACTATATTTCCAGTCCAAGATCCCGGATTAAAAAAAAATCCACACCTCATTGATCCCGATGGAATTTTGACAATCCGAACTGTCCAATGTATTTAAAAGGTGTTTTCAAAGGTCTCTGGGAGAAATCATAAAAAAAAAATTACCGGGAAGGGCTTGATCTGACCCGTTTTTTACAAAAACTGTATATGTATAGTTTAGTGAAAAACGGCTCGGATCAAGCCCTTCTTGGTATTTTTTTTTTGATGGTTTCTCACGGAGATCCTTGAAAATACCTTTTAAACACATTGCGAGCGAAATCAGCATCTAAAAATCGAGAACTTGTTCAACACATAAACGGCAATCGAAAGCACTTACCGGAGCCTACGAAATCTCCCAAAAAACCGACTCTGAAAGTAGCAAAAGACTCTGAAAGTAGCAAAAGAAACCCAAACTACAGACCCCAAGTTTTCGCTGATCTATTTGCTCTGTTTGCTTCCGATATCTACACATGTCTGTGGTTCAACCTCTCTACATCTTAACACTGTAGATGCACGCAACCCAAGAGCTAAAGGAGGGCTTTCTCGCAGAAGCCCATGTGAAAGAAAACAACATACTGTTAGAAACTAGTATATTAAAAGGGGAACGTAAAAGACCAAATACCCCATCCAATGGCACATAAACTACAACAAAACCAATAGGCCAATTCCAAATTTGGAGGGCAAAATCGACCAAATTGGCCAAATGACCAAAAAACTCCAAATTGGAGGTGCCTCTTATATTAGCCCTTCGGTTCTGGATATAGGATCATGATCTCCTAAGGTATCCCTTATTTAAAATTTGGTGTGGACCTAGCCTTTTTTCAACTTTTCGGATCAAATTTTGACAATCCGAACCGTTCAATGTTTTTAAAATGCGTTTTCCAAGGTCAACTCATGAAATTTTCAAAACAAATACCCGGAAGGGCTTGATCCAAACAGTTTTCGATAAAACAATATGTATAGTTTTATCGAAAACTGTTTGGATCAAGTCCTTCCGGGTTTTTTTTTTTTTGACGAATCTTCGCATAGGCCCTTAAAAACGCATTTTAAAAACATTGAGTGTAACGACCCGGATATTTGGGTACGTTAAATTTAATAAAAAGAAATAATAAAGTTTTACAACAATATTTCACCATGTAAAAATACAATTTCCATCAGAGTACACGTTGGAAAACGTGAAGTGCAACCCATTACAAAATACTTAGTACGGTTTGAGAAATTAATATTACAGATCAAACATTAAAAATAAAGGGGTGGGTTCTACAGATTAAGGTTCAACTCTGGATTCCACGGCTCCTCCTGAGCCTGGTCTGCCGGATAACCCTCGGTTCCGAAATAACTGTCTCCTTCGACACCAACAGTACCTGCTTGATCACAGTCTAGCATAATACGTCCGAGTCGCGAAGCAACATCATGGTATTATACTGGGTCACACGAAGTGTAACACCGTGAGCGAATAATCACTCAATAGATAACTCTTACCCACCAACCCTTGCTTAACATACAAGTACAACATATATGATTGAAAAGCAGTAATTAAAGGAACAAGTAGGTAATTAATCATAAAGCACAAAATAAACACATAACGGATTTCATTACTAGCCATTAACTTACATATTCATCTAAGTTCTCAACCTAGAGAACTTTCCTCCCAAGTAACCACTAAGGACTATGACCAATCCGTGATATACTCCCCCCTTGCTTGCCCTGACTGGGAGCCCCGACGGAAGGTATAAGTTACATACTTAATCCAACCGCATTTTAAAATGAATTTCCCGAGTGGACCGAACCACGGGCTGGTGACAACTGTCAGCTCCTGTAGGTATATAGCCGTGACTCGGTCTATAATACATCCACCCTTTTAACGCCTCAGAATTCAAATGAAGTAATCACAGATTGTCATATCCTAGGGTTTCGAACTCCTGGCAGGCTGCCAAATATTCCTCCAAAACGAAATCACTTGGCTGACTGCCATTCAACAAATCTCGGGGTGACTCCCCATAATCAATTCATCACTTGGCTGACTGCCAATCAACAAATCTCGGGGTGACTCCCCAATAATCGATTCCAATTCACTTTTCCATTAACCTTATCGTCTATGTGATATCCGCGCGATCACCCAACCCGGAACCTAGTTGTCCATTCTAACAATCCAACAATTTGCCGATAATATAATACCACAAGCGAAGCAAAGCAATAACAATATCTTAACAAGAAAAGTAAGACGATAATGACATTTCAAGGGTTCACATAACCACATAATAAATCCATGGCAAAACACACGACTTATGGTGTTCCCGCGTCACTACGCATATCGAAGGTAATACACAAGTTTGAGTAAAAAGAGTTTAAGGGTCATAAATGTGATTCATAAAAATATAGGGTCGATGTTGTACTTCATTCAAGTGTAGAGACGAAATCTAGTAGCTTCATTAGGCTCGGGACTTTTTGTAAGGTAAAACTATGCACGAGGGCAAATTGGTAATTCGTCAATGAAGGACATTTTAGTAATTTACCAAAGCTAACGTATCAATAATAGATTATGATCAAGTTTACTAACAAAGATTCACTTTACTAATCTAAATGAATTACATAACATTCTACAATTTAATCGAAGTACATCGAAACAAACATCAATATTATAGATTTTGATTATGACAACAAAACAAATCATAATGGACATGAATAATCAGCCAAACAACATAACCATACACATCATCACTTGTTAAAACAAACAAATCAACTTTAACCATCTTTAGGCCTTACGGCCATAATCGGTTTTGTGGGTTTCTCGACCCATTTCACATTTTGGTTTCGTTTCGTTCGGGCTCATTGCAAGCCCCAATATCAAGTCTAAGGCTACTAAATATACTTAGGGTTAATGGATAAGAGGTTTCTACCTTTGGTCCGGACGAAAAGCTCGACGGTAAAGTCCCTGGTATTTCGAAAAATGAAGAACTCGATTGCGAACAGAATCTTTGGGCGCGATATCGGGTTCAAACCTCGTCCGTTTCCAGCGATTCTTGTGTCTAAAACGAAGCTCTCGAAGTTCTCTACAACGTTGATGAAGAAGTCTAAGCCTAAAACGCACTCCAACAATGAAAAAAATGAAGATTTGTAAAGGTTCAGTGAGTTGCTCGGTTTGACAAGACCAGAAACTTCGGGCCGCAATAACGTGGTCATTTCTCAACCGTTTTGAGTGATTCTTGAACCTAAAACGAAGAGCTTGAAGTGATCTACAATCTTCGTGAAGGAATCTAAACCCGAAATCCACTTTAACGAGGAGAAAAATGGAGATTTACGGAAGAGCAGAGAGCTGTCTGGAAAATGTACCCGAGATTTTTACTGAACTTTGGAAGGCTATAACTCACTCAAAACTCAACCGATTTGGATGATTCTTATACCGAAATCGAAGTACTCGACACCCTCTACAACTTTTGTTTAGAAACTTAAGCCTAAAAACGACTTTACCTAGGAGGAAATCGGCCATGAAAATGGACGCGTGTTATGGACGAGAATTGGAAAACGTTGTGGTGATCTCTCTCCTCTTTTCTCTTCTTCTCCTCCTTTCTTCTTCTTTTCCAGAATTTCTCAATCTCTCCCTCTTGCTCTGCCGAAAATTATGAGGGGAAAGGGGAGATGGGTTTATGTAGGGAAATGGGGTGGTAGGTAGGAGTGAAGTGTTAGGTAGGAGTGAAATGTGGCAAGTTAGGTGGAGTGTGGGGAGTAGGTGGGATGAGTGGTGGTTATCGGGCGTGGGGAATGGTGAGGCGCGAAGCACGACATGATATAATGCAGTATAATTTACTCCGAGCAGTGTTCGAACTGTCCGGGTTTGGTCTCGAAAATTACCAAATTATTCGTGTGAACTTGGAAAATCGTGGGCAACGTCACCGTGTGCTCGAATCGTTTGGAAAAATCTTGAAAGTAGAACACGCATTACGATGCGCTGCTTCGTGAGCATATTTGGTTGACTCGGGTCCCACAACTGTAGTAGTCGTGCTAGTGTCATCTGTGTAGCTCAAAATCATCCTCCGCATTACGCACATTATTCTGGCCGTTCGTCCGGGTTCTGGCCGTTCGTCCGGGCCCACTGGTGACAAGTCGGTTGAAATCATTCTGTGCACCTCGAGCACTAACTCGTCTAAAGGGAAAATAAATAAATAAATAAGAGACCCGCAAATGGTCAACTAAAGTCAAAATTGGGTAAAATTAAATTAGGAAAATTAATATTTACAAATATCACAAATTTTATTTTTTTGAAAATTTGGGATATTACATTGAGCGGTTCGGATCATCAAAATTTGATCCGGAAATGTGAGGTCCGCACCAAATTTTAATAAGGGATCCCTTAGAAGATCATGATCCTATATATATGGATCATGATCTAGTAAGGGATCCCTTATTTAAAATTTGGTGCGGACCTAGCCTTTTTCAACTTTCCGGATCAAATTTTGACGATCCGAACAGCTCAATCTTTTTAAAATGCGTTTTCCAAGGTCAACGCGGGAAATCCGGGAATCCCGGATCCGGGACTCCACCTTCCCGATATTTTTTTGAAAATCTGAGCCATCCAATGTGTTCAAAAGGTGTTTTCAAGGGTCCACGCGGAAAATCTTCAAAAAAAATTACCGGAAAGGGCTTGGATCAAGCCCTTCCCGGTATTTTTTTTTTTTGAAGATTTCCTACGTGGACCCTTGAAAATACCTTTTGAACACATTGGACTGCTTGGATTTCGCAAAAATAATTTTTAAAAGCATTAAAACACCAAAAAACCTCCCATCCGGGATCCTTGATTGGATAATTGCCGTATATATATATATATATATATATATATATATATATATATATATATATATATATATTTGTCTCAAGAAGAGTAGTGTATTTTAAGGAACGGAGGGAGTAAAGAAATATGTTGCTGACTCATACTTTAATTTGCATTGGAAAAAGTTTCCACTTGATTAAGAGTTTCTTTTTATCATCTACTCCCAAATTTTGTTTCTTTTTTTTTATTTTTTTGATGTTCCAAAATTTGTCCACTTTCCTTCTTTGGATGTCTCAAATTGAGTCATTTTCTTTTTTTTTTGTTTCATCTCCAGATTCAATTCAAACACAAAAATAGATGAAAAATATATTGAGTATAAAAAAGTAATCCTTGCAATTTAAAAGGAAGGTAAAACTGAAAGTTTATATATTTTGAAAAATAATGATTGTGTCCCGTTAAAACATTGAATTTCCTCAAAGGGACTAAAATTTTTAGATGGAGGGAGTAAAATCACGTGGCTTCACATTCTAAGTGTGGTTTATTGATGTTTCTCCCTCCTTTATTAAAGACGATGCTGTGATTTGAGTGAAAGTCATCCCCATTCAAGTTCTTCGTGCTTACCTATTCTTAAATTCTTTTTGATGCAAAATTAATTTCTCTTTTTTGTTCTTTTTTTTTTTTTTGAGCAACCAGAAACATAATATCCATTCCACTAGTTATTCATACATTGTTTAGCCAAGACATGTGCAGCCTTGACCACCTGTCTAGGAACTTTAGAAATACAAACATAGGAAAAGAACTTAGAAATATTACATAATATCTGTCAAAATAGGTTTAACAAAAACATCAGCAAGATCCTGCAACATCAGCCCGTTGACAAGTTGAAGACAATCCGATAGCGCCTCTACATGCTTCCATCCATTGCACCTTACCCACTAATTTCTCTTTTTTGTTCATATATTTAAAGCGTCCGCATCTGCACCCGACTTCTATTTACAAAAATGTCCATTATTGAGGCTTAGTTTTTCAAATGATTTTATGAGATAAAAAGTTTTTGGTAAAATCTACTCCCTCCGTTCCTTTCTAATTGTAGCACTTTCCATTTTGGACTGTTCCTAAATGAGTGTGATATTGAAAAGTTAGTGGGTACGTTTCCTATTTTGCCCTTAAAAGTATTTTCTTTTTTGAAAAGTTAGTTGTATTATCATATTGATAAGAGTAAGTAGTGGAAAGTAAATAAAAAGTTGTAAAAGTTGATGTGAGAAAAAAGAAGTTGGAATTATGAGGCTACACACTTAATTAAAAAGGAACAGAGGAGTAGTTTTTATGGAGGTGTGATAAAATCACATTGTTTTTTCAAATGATAAATTCTAGTTTTGATAAACTCCATCCAATGCCTTTATTTGATAAAATCTAGTTTTGCTTTTACCATTTGAGGATCCTAAATTTTATTAAAACTAAGTAAATTTTATATCATCAAATCGTTTGGAGAACACCCCCTGATTGTGAAAATACTATATGTGAGTGTCCAAACAATACACAATAAACACACACACACACACACACAAAAAAAAAATAGACTCGATAAGCCTATACATTTTACACATATTTTACAGTTTTCAATACACTTTCTAATATTCCTATATATTTTTTATACATTTCAACTTTAACGTATGGTTATTGAGCCACACATTAGCATTTTCTTGTATATTACAATGTGTGACTATTACAATTTGAGATCCTTAAGGCCTAAGCATATACGTACAATATATGCTAATGTACTGAAAAGTCGAAGGCAAAGAAAAAACAGACAACTCTGTCTTTTCGTACTCTTCGAAGTCACAGCAACTTTCGGGAAAATTCCAAAATTTCCCTCAAACTTTGACCTCAATGTCTCATTACCTTGCAAACTTTCAAAAAAATCAATTTTACTCGCAAAATTTGCTAACTTACTCCTTCCGTCTTTCTCTCACTCTGTCTTTTGCTACTCCCTGAAACGTTAAACCCATCTGTCACCCCATGATCAGACCTCTCTCTCTCTCTCTCTCTCTCTCTCTCTCTCGCGCGCGACATACACACACACACATGCACACCCCAACTGGCAAAAATTGACCCATGTTGATTAAACCAGAAATACAAGGGGTACCAACCACCCCTGTACCAACCACGTATAAATGACATTAGGGACCCCCTAGTGGGTCCCACATACCGTTCATCTATCTTAAAATCAAATCCCAAGTGGGCCACACGTGAATCGATACAATCGGATGACCCTATGAGCTCGATCCAAAATCAACCCATTTCATCCAAAAGGTGATTTTGGATCGAGCTCATAGGGCCGTCCGATTGCATCGATTCCTACATGGGCCCACTCGGAATTTGATTTTGAGATGAATGAATTATTCAAATTGACCATGTGGGACCAACAAAGGGGTCCCTGACGTTGGTTACGTGGTCGGTACCAATAGAATGGTTGTGATTAGACAATTGAATCAGTGGGTTTTGGTCAGAGTTGAAATTTGACCTCTCTCTCTCTCTCTCTCTCTCTCTCTCTCTCTCTCCCCCACACGCGCACACAACGGCCAACGCGGTCTATTTTTGGTTAAAATCAAAGTTTATCAAAAACTTGGTTGAACTAGTGGGTTTTGTTGGCCTTAGTGTGACGATTGCAGCGCTGTGTGCACGATTGTTTCTTATCACCAGAGTAGACCGCACAGGTAGATTGAACCAATGGGTTTTCCGCGGCTACCATGGGTTTTGCAATTGGACCAGTGGGTTTTACTCACCTCAGTGAGACGATTGCAGTGATGTGTGTGCGATCGTTTCTCATCGCCGGAGTAGACCACATAGGCTGATTGAACTAGTGGGTTTTGCGTGGCTACCATGGGTTTTGCCATTGAACTATTGGGTTTTGCCTTGCTACCGTTGCTGGCGTTATTTCTCTGTGAGTGTATGTGTCCCTGTTTCTATATTGTTAATAGAGTAGTAATTTGAGTATCATATTTAGTAGGGCTTCATTGTGATTTTCATAGTCAGAAGGCTTCTTTTAATCCACTCTAATACTTGAAGGAAGTCAGTGTGAATAATTTTAATCCAACCCTAAAAATCCATTCTGAGAGAGAGAGAGAGTTTTTTTCGAAGTTAAGTGGTGGGGTCCACCCGTCCCAGGTGGACCGCCATGTAGGAGGGTGTGGATGTGTTTAACGTTTTTTCTACCTTGATCGTCCATGCGATCAAATTCCGTTAGTGAGTTAACAAATTAAGACGGAAGGAGTAAGTTTAAACAATGAAAGTAAAGTTTGGGAGTAAAATTGATTTTTTTTAAAGTTTGGGGGCATGAGACATTGAGGTCAAAATTTGGGGGCATTGTGAACTTTTACCTCAACTTTGAACAAGGACTAGTAATTTACATCAAAAATTTCCTAATTGATTCCTCTTTGAATTTTTATTTTGCCCTAGTATTAGATACTCCACAATCTGATACATAGTAAAATAAGGGTGAGAAATAAACTTCTCCCACATTAATTTAGAAATCCCCATCTATCTTCACTCCTACGCTTAAAATCTTCAGATTAGCAAATATTAGGGGTGCACAAGAAAACCGATAAAACCGCCAAACCGATCCGAACCGGACCGAACCGGTCTATTTGGTTAGGTTCTATGGTTCATTGGTCTGGTTATGGTTCTAAAAAACTAAGAACCGGTAATTATGATTCGGTTACTGGTTCTCAATATAAGAACCACGGTTAGAACCGAACCGGATCGTATAATATATATATATTAATTTTACATTTACAAATCATGTATCTTGATTTGGCAAGTAAATAATTTTTTTCTAGTAATGTAGTTTTCTTTATGTCTATTTAAAGTAAAAAAACTATTTTTTAAGAAGTTTTCAATATATAATACTATAACTTACTTTTTTTTTTTTGATCGGCTACTATAATAACCTGCTAATACATTACTTAGTAGGTATGATTTGCTAAAATTGATTATTGACCATGTTTTTTTTATTTCTTCCTATGCTGTATGCATCATGCTTTAATAGGAAAACAACCCTATAAAAATGTTGCCGTAAAAATCTATTTTTTTAAGAAGTTTTTCAATATATATAACTATAATCTAATAATACCAATTTCAATTCTTTATGTTCCACCCTAATTTCACGAGATTGCTACTGCCTACTCAAAGGAAACTCAAATACTCAATTCTCTTATTCTCTAATCTTGATCTTCTTCCTATTTTTTTGAATTCATGTAGTGATAAAGTGTTTCTTAATCGGGTAGAACCGGAACCGAACCAAAACCGGTCCAATCTTGTGGTTTGGATCTGGACAAGTTCTACATGTGTATTGGTTAGGTTTTGGTTCTTGATTTTCTAGAACCGGTCGAAATGGTCCGGTTACTGGATTTCTAGAGAACCGGTCCAATCCGGACCGTGTGCACCCCTAGCAAATATTAGCAAAAGCAAATCGCGCATAGTTATAATTATTGATCCCTCGAATAAAAAATCTTGGCTTCGCCCCTGGAGCCGGGATATATATATATATATATATATATATATATATATATAATCCGGAAATGAAAGTCCTCACCATAGCAAAGTGAGGGAGCCCTCATGTGAAAATTCTTATATATCTTTATATAATCAAATTACTTTTACGGTGAAAGAAACAAAGATGACTCTTCCTTTAATTTGCATTGGTAAAAGTTTCCACTTGATTAAAAGCTGCTTATCTATGTTTCTCCTCCTTCCTTTATTAAAGACATTTGAGTGGAATTCATCCACATTTTAAAGTTCTTTTTGCTTACCAAATCTTCAATTCTTTTGTTGAGTACCAATTAATTTCTTTATGCTTAGCAATTCTGGTTTTCAATTTCCCTTTGTTTTCTTGCAGACTGAATGAATGTAGTAGCTCGGTCACAAGGCGAGAGATAAATCATAAGTAGTCCATTTTGTATAGATAATGAGGATCAATGTAGGGTTTTTTTTTTTTTTTTTTTTTTTTTTTTTTTTTTTTTTTTCATGACCCATGTAGATAATATTGAAGGTAAAATAAAAGAGGGAACTCCAGTTAAATTAGGGGGTTTGGCCTAACTTTTATCATTTTGGCTACTTTTTGTCTTTTAAATTTGCGATTTTAGAATGCAATTTTAACTTGACTAAAACTTGCGTGCTGAATTAATGTTTAATTTTTCATTATTTTTTCTTAAAAAGCCAAGGACTAGTCCCAAATTCTCTTATGTTTATGATGATATCGCAATGCAAAATAGAAAAGGCCCCTATTTTGTTATTGAAAATAGTTTGACAATTCAACCGAACTTGGGACCGCTTTGCAAACCAATAAACACAAAATGAACGAATAACTATCAAAAAAAGAAAGCAGGGAGCACAAGATGCATCGAATACCAAATAGTCAGTGAACCCATCAATCTGTCACTTGAAGACTGATCCATTACATCTCCAAAAGTGGTAGTGACCTAGAAACCAAAAACCTCAGGAAGCCTTTAATCAGGGATTCGATTATTCATGCACGCTATTAATCCAAGTGTTGAGACAGTCCATAAAGACTTTTTTTGGTCGACATTGGGATTGATCTCCCAAATAAATTAGTTGGTCAAGCAAATGGGATACCGAGTTTTTAAATAAATAAAAATATTGAAGCTGTCTTGTACTAGAGGGTTAAACAACGATACTCCCTCCGTCTCCGTCCCTTTTTAGAGCGTGGCTTCATAAATCCAACTTATTAAAGAGACATCGTCATTACACCTTTCACATCAACTTTTACCTTCATTTTACACATTTCACATCAACTTTTACCTCCACTTTCCAAATTTAACATCTATTTTTACTCATTAACTTTTCAAAAAGACAAATAATAATTGTATAAAAAAATTTACCTTTTAACTTTTCAAAATAAAAATTCTTATTAACAGACAGCCAAAAATGAAGGGAAATAATTTTCACACCCCTCTTTTATCCCCAAACACTCCTTTTTTGTTGGTATTCACCTTGAAATTACCAAATTACCCTTACCTCATGAGTCACTTTTCCCATATGAAGGGCAATTTGGACTATCTAAGCATGACTGGGACTTAACATTGCTCAATATGTCTATTGGGGATACGAGTTTTTATATCTTATTGAAAAACTAAATAGATTATAAATGATAGACGGAAAGAGTTTTTGTTGATAATTTTTAGATGTCCAACCTATAATGAGGATGTTGGATAGAATTTCAGAGTTAAAAGGAATCCAACTGTCTCATTAGGGTCAGCTACTCCAGATACTCTATAAGAATAGGTGTTTGAAGAAACTATTGGTGTCGATGAGGTTTTCAAGGGTCAGTAGATAAGTTGGTAAGTTGTGAGGAACATGAAATGCCTTCAAGATTATATTTGTTGGATTATACTTAGGGAATCGAAAACGAGGTGTGATAGAAATTCGTCTCTAAAGTAAGGAAAGGATCTTAGTCGTCACGAGTCATGAATTGTAGAAAGACGTGTGCAGCTTTTGGTGGCAAGAACTTGGGGCTTCGAACCATATTTTAGTATCATTGTGTATGTGGTGACTAACTGTATACTTGGAATCCCAAAACTGTCATGCCAAACATGTAGAATTAGAGAGCAATAGGATACTATGTGATAAATTCTGGAATGCAGGGCCGACCAAATCCTTGTTAACTTTCTTCAAATCCTCCTCAGAAGATTCCCTATTAACAATAATGACTTTTGGACATCCAAACTTGTCCAATCCTGCAAACTTCATGGGACCAGTATCCTCGTCATATAACCTAGCCTCCGCATGGTTTGTAGAGGCAAGGAAGGGCCTTCTATCCGCCCAAAATGATTTCCACATCATCATCATTCAAAAAAATAAGACATTGATGCAATGTAGAGGGAACAGCTAAACATGCATAGATCCAGTCCCTCCCTAATAGTGCATTGTAAGTAGAACGTGAATTGATAACAAAAAATGGAGTTACCAAAGTTTTGGATCCAACAGTTAGGTCCAGAATGATAATACCCTATGAGTAACTCCCCCTGCATCAGTAATTCCAGCACTTGAAGGGATCATGTCTTGATCAGTTTTGCCCAGCCTGAACATCATGCTTTTGGGAATAAGATTGGCAACTGACCCATTATCCACCAGCATACGGTTCATAGGGACTCCATTCAATTGATCTGTGATATAGAGTGGCCCGATATGTTTGGCCACTTCCAAAGAGGGTCTTTCAAAGATAACACTAGACACCAATCTGGGCTCCCCATTCTCACCTTTATCTTCATCCTCAAGGATTATCAATGAAGGTGAGGATGAAGAGGAAGAGGCCTTCGAGTTAACTTTTTGGATGTGTAAGATCTCAGGAGTCTGGCTCATATGTCCTCTACATCACCTTTTAACATCTCTGGTTGATTAATGGTTCTGGCATTGAAGTTATCTGGTAAGACTGAAACCATGTTTCATTACATGTAATCCATCTTCTTGGGTTTCTGCCCTTGATCCAGGTTGCCCCCTGAAACTGTTGAGGGACATTCTCCTTAATGTTTAAGGATTTGGACCTGACGTGGTACCGTCACCACCCTTTTCCCCTAGCAGGTTTCTAATCATCCTCTGACTAAGAGCTAGGACTGCTATCAGATTCTGAGCCATGGTGCCTTGATAGTGCCCCCAAGAAAATTTTCCTCTTAGGTGTTGTTCGAGGAATATCCCTGAAGTTCATGTACGCCATGTTGACATGCAGATTTTTGGGGAAATGATCTCCATCCACCCACATAGCCCTTTTGTCAAGTCTGTCCTGTATAGCATTACGAAATATCACACAATTGTTAGTAGTGTGATTCCACGAGTTATGAAATTTGCAATACTCTTTATTTTTCAATTCACGGGCAGGAGAAATTTTGTGACCAACTGAAAAACGCAATAGTTTATCAGCAAGAAGGAAATCAAATATTTCCTCTGCCTTGGAGATATCAAAAGTATACTTCCTGGGTGGCTTAGCCGTTGTGGCCTGTTAGCCTTGCGGCTGTGTTGGCTCAATCCTTACAAATGGTTGACAAGCATAGGGTTTTTGTTTGATGATCTAGGCCACAACTTCTATCCCAGGGCCGATCTCTGAACTAGCCGTAGGCCCGTAGCCACCTGGAAATTAGGGTCCGTAAAGTAAGTTCTCTTGGAAGAGTTCATTCTTTCTTCCTCTTCTTTCAAAATTCTCTCATATCGAGGGTCCCTATAGTAAGTTCCCTTGGAAGAGTTCTTTCTTTCTTCCTCCTCTTACGAAATTCTCTCATATCGAATTAAATACGTATATGGAGACTCAAAAGTTGAATAGTCCAAATAGAGAAGATAGGTCTCTAAATATGGAGACTCAAAATTTGGTCTCTAAAATAGAGACGATTATAGAGGTTGATTGGAGTGCGTATTGTCTCTATTTTGGAGTTATAGAGGTTCCCGTGAAAGTTGCATACATTTAGAGATTGCTGTCGCTATGCTGGACAGTAGAAAACCACACTCGCTCAGCACACTATGGTAGTAATTAGAGCATAGATGATGATTGAATTGTATTTCCTTGCCTCAATCAAATTCTGATTATATTTCAAATAGCTTTTTAAATCAGAAACATGGAGAAAATTAAATAAGATAAGCTGAATTCATTTCCCTGGATATTGCAATCGGAAAATAAGAAGAGATGAATATATTTGTATAGGTAATTTTCCTTTCCCTTGACTATATACAAAAAAAACATAATCAATCAACAAGGCAGGTGCTCCACAAACACCTTCACTCTATTTTATAGATTTGCATTTTGGCGCACCCAAAACAATGTCAACCCAAACACGACTCTAGAAAAACAAACCTCCATATACAAGCTTGATACTGTAAACGCTAGAAACAGAAAGAGGCACAGCCAACTCGAAGCAAATAGCCATCTGAAAACCCAATTCATATTTTATGCCGGAATACAAGGAATTTTACATTTCTTTCTTAACAATATATACTAGTCCAATGGGAAGTTGTGACATCCCTCGGCTGTAACAAAAAAATACAAGGCACTCATACTTTGTACCACCATAAATAAAATAAAATAAACTAACAGCTTCCCTGGGTACGTGTCAAAATTGTCGAAGATGTTTGCACTTTCTTCAGTTTTCTCTTCATAGCGCAATCTCATCTTGAAGTCTCCATCTGGTTTTGATTGTTTTCACCAATACACCAGATAAGTCTCCAATTTGGGCATTCAAAAGCAAAATTGGAACACCTTAACCTGTTAAACATCAACGAACGGTAGTTATGGTCCTATTAACAGATGAAGATCTGTTTTTTGAGCTGCTTCACAGGGTAACGGGACATAAACATATCACTGAAGCAGTCACTTGGGCTGATTCGGATTATGGTTCAAGAATTATGGAGTGAAACATTATATATAGGTAGATAGCGAATCAAGACGCTAATTTTTCCGTGTCATTTACTTGGGTAGAACCATCCACAAGTCCATGATCCAAACACAGCGTAAATGTATCTACTAACAGAAGCCCTTAATCTTCCTTATTAAATTAGAGATGTAAGAATTAGATCTCATGAAACTCTGGAACCAAATGAAGACTAATGCTAATACATACCCTTCAAACCGAATTGTATCAGACGCATTGCATTGCCGTGTCAATAAGCTGATCAAATGGACTTGGTAGACTCTCTACTTAATTCTCTTCTGACAAGCTTCAAGATCTCAATAACCTGCTTTCAAGACAGTAGAATGATAAATAGACAGTATTTTCCCATTTGGAAACTATAAGTCAATTGGATTTTAAGGATGTATTAAATTGCATGAACAAGGCATTGATAGTAACAGATACAGGATTTTATGTCCTGGCCATGAAACAGATGCACGATATTAGTTAGGGGTATTTGTTGTCGAATTTCTAATAATCCCCCAAGGATAATGCAGGAACCCATTTGCATTTGGCACTAGATGATACAAATCCATCCTCCAATGCTCGGAACAATAATCAAAATAAAAATCCACTACAAGTGAAATCCTCACCTAAAAAATTTGTTCAAATCAAGAATGCAGAAGAAAGTAAATTTCATTTGTAAAAGGAGAAAAGCACCGGTTCTACGTAGTACAGTAGCAACAACTTGTTACAACCAGATAAATAATCAATTTAGCATGCCCTACTGACAAAAAAGGATGAACTGTGAGACAAAACATGCTGAATCCTCGCACGTATGAAACTAGAAGCACTGGGAGGAACCCAGAAACAGTTCTAATTATTCCCATGATTTGAAAGCCTACGATGTTGCAAAAAAAAGAAAATATCAAGATTTGCACTATGACTTCAATGGGGTTTGTTGTGACAAGACATCAAAAAAAGAGACAAAAATATCAAACAATGTCCACAAGTCAAAAAAGAAAACATCATGAGAATAGATAACAAATTAAGTAAGAAGATGCTAGAGAGAATCTATCTTACCCCCGGGTAATGTTTGAAAATGGGAGAGTAATGATCAAGAGCAATATATATTTTCTCTAGCAGGCTTAAAAGTGCATCCACTTCATCTCCCAATAAATCAACCTAAATTTAAAAGAAAAGATTCAGTACGAAAACAATATATAAACCCAATAATGTTGAACTTATACAGCCAACATTTAAGATCAAAACAAACTCCCTCCCTCTTATGAACTAACATCGTGAACAAGGGTTTTGGCACAAAAAGTTCATAAGCCATTTTATATTTCCCAGGTCTGTGTCATTTACTTGACACACAGTATTATTCAATTTATAGGAAAGACTTGACTAATAAGCACTGTTACAGTGTATAGTTAGGGCTCTGTACTTGCTAGTTTTTCATGTTGGGATAAGCAAAAATCAGATGAAGTGGGGGAAAAAAGGAAATAAAGAAAGGAAAACACTGCAACTTTTGAAACTAAAAATCATGCATCGGTCTTTTTAGTAACCATATATATTCAAACACACATATTTTCTGTCTTCGAAATAAATGTATTGTAGACCCCAGCAAAAAAAAGGAGAGAGAGAGAGAAAGAGAGAATCTTTTATCTCTGCCTCTTTAGTCCTGATGCTCAAAGACAACAACAATGATAGAGATCATCTGTCTACCTGTGATACTGGGTGACAAAATGTAATTTCTTACTCTTTCTCAGGTACATTGTTTCGTAACATCGTCCCTGTAGCCATTGCTCCATTCATCAACGTCTTATCTCTGTGATTGAAGCTCTTTACCTCCTAGGCTACTAGTTCTTTTTTCTTTTCTTTTTTTCTTGGGGGGGAGACAAGACACTTATCTACACCTCAGGATGGGTTAGTGGGGTTGAACTCCCGACCTTATAGATGGAGGTACTCCAAGGGGAGCGAGCTCAACCACTGAGCTATCCCCACAAGATAACACATGCCATATTTACAATTTTTATTACACCACAAGATAGTGATTATGCAAGCCAACATTTACGGTAAAATGTTCACTCAAATTATTTCAGAAATCCAAAGCTTACATAAGATAAGATACAGTACTTGATTAGTTGATTCATAAAATGAGCCTCCCAAAACCATCAAACGAAGATCATTACCTCAGATTCAGCCATTTGAAGATCATTACATCTCTTTTTGTACATCAATGCTGTGTTCTTTAGTGAATTAGTTTTCCGGACAAGAGAACTCAATTTAGAATTTGAGTCTTCCAACCTGCAAAGCATAAAAGCATGTATAAGTTTTCCATGCCTTTACTTGATGAAGGATTAGTTGACAGACTTTCATTTGAATGTAGGCAACATAAGTAGAACTAGTAAGTGCAGTTACCTCATGTTACAGTTTGTGATACGCTCAGCGACTTGGCATTCCAAATCAGAAAGTTCTCTTGAAAGTCCACAGACGAGAACAATCAAAGCTTGCATTTGCTTCCTCTGTTCATTCTCTTTCGCTTCAAGCAGCAATCTATCATTCTGTTTCTCTTCCATAATAGCCAGAAGCATGTTCCTATGCTCGTTGGCTTCCCTTACTTCCTTTGTCATTAGTTCAACCTTTTGATCCAATTTGTTAATTTCACCTTTATCTACTTCAATTTGCTCCAGCGCCAACTCCACCTCACTCTTAATCAAGTCAAATTGCTCCTTTTCCTTCATCAACGCAACCGATAATTCTACTCTTAACTTCTCCTTTTCTTCCAGCGACCCTACCAATAAATGGACCTCCTCCTTTTGTCTCTCCTTCTCTTCAATCACCAATCTTAATTCCTCTTCCCTTTCCAATGCTTTCCATTCAAGGGAAACTCTATTTTCACATTCATCTAAATACTTTTTGGTCAAGCGATCGAATTTCAACAGCACGTCCTTTATAGTTTCCTTGAAAATAACTCCACCCATCCCTTGTATGAACAAAGACTCGATATCTGAATCGTCAATTTCACAAATTTCCGGCACGTGAATATGTTGCATTTCTAACTCTTGAGTATCATGGTTGTTTTGGGGGTTCACCCCCCTGATAACACATTTATACACCTCCTCAGCAACTGAAGTCTCTATCTCTGCATCTTCCAGGTCAGCTTTAAGCTTTTCTATTAATTTTAGCAAGTTTGCCTCTGCCAAATCATGCTGCATCATCTTCTCAGAAGCATCAGAAACTTGCAAGGAAAGACACTTCACTTCTTTTTTCTGATCAGAAACTGAGTCCCTAAGTTGTTGATTTTCTGAAAGGATGCCATCCATTCTATTCTTTAAACTGCGAAGAGTCTCAGTATTGTTGCCCAATCTGGATAGTTTTTCATTTTCCACGATGAAGTCATCTAATTTCGAGATAACATCCGGAATTTTCTTCCTCAAAAATTCCAAGTCTTTATCCTTCCTAAGTGGCAAAGAAGACCCTTTTTCTCTTAAGTATTCCCGCTTAAGACTGAAAAATTCTTCAGTCATCTGTTGCACCGTAGATTCGTGGCTCCTCCTCATCTTTGTTATCGTACCGTTGAAATAGTTCACCAAGTCATCTTTTGTCATGTGCTTTAACTGTGCAGCATCCCAACTCTCAGGCAAACCGTTATTAGACTCCTCAAATACACCATTTCCCTCCCAAAGTGAAGTGGAAGGAGAAAAATGATTGGTCAAACCCCTTCTATGAAATTGATCCATATCGTGAGATCCATGAGAAATTAGCTGCCCATTTTCATGATTGGACAGTGAATTTAAGATTGCATCTAATTCCTTCCTTAAATTTGAAACCTCGTCAATCTTTTCAAGTGCAGTATTTTGATACCATAACTTCTCTTCGTACTGTTCGTGGAAACTCCTAATTGAACTCTGTATCACCAATGCTTGAACCACCTTTTGAATCTCCTGCTCTTGCTTCCATTCACACAGTGATGCCTTGGTTAAATAAACCATATCATCCACCTGTGTGTACATATCGTCCAATGTCGTGTTTAGAGTTTCAAGCAACTTATCTACACCCAAAAAGCTTTCAGATGCCTTTTCTTGGAGAATTCCACCCAATCCCACCAATTCTGAACCCGAACTTGTCCGTATTGGACTACATCCCCGTATGGTATAAATCTCCTTTTTAAGCTTCTTAATCTGCCCCTTTGCTACATTTTGTAGGCTTCCCAAAGATTTCCTCATCTTATCATGCTCCACAAATGCATCAGTAAAGCTAGGATAAAAACTATTTCCCTCACATCTCATTTTGTGGCATGGCTCACTTTTATCGGCACCGAATTGGAATAAATGCATTTTCTCCTTCAAACTCTCCACCTCCAGTTCTTTCGCGGCGATTTTCTCCTCTGCCCCTTGCTCGACTGCTTTCACCATACCTTTAATGACAGAGTCACTCACCATCCTCGATATCATCAAACGGCCACTGATATCATCCCAATAAGAATCCAAATCGTCAAGAAGGTCATCACCCAGGTTCTCACTCTCTCTAACGCCACTGACCTGTTGTGCAACTTTTTCATTACTTGAACTGATACCACAACCAAAATCTCTCACCCCCACCATAATCCCTTGATCCCCCATCAATGAATGCAACTGAAACTGCACCTACTTATATGTATACCTTGGGAAAATTGCAACCGAACACCTAGAAGACACAAACAAAAAGTTCAATTCAACATTTTGGGCACATAATACCTAATCAAAACTTCAAATTCAAAGATGAAATAAAAATGGCACATATAGTTGCCTAATTGGAGTTCCAATGTGAAATATAGGAACTTCCAAATGACAAACTATAGATATGTCTTGAGCAAAAATGCAACCCTAACACATGATACACATAAATTTGATTAACTAGGACATTCTAACAGCAACAACCACCTCCGGCCCATTGAGTAAAACTCCAATTAATTTGAAGCACAGAAACGCCCAAATCTATATTTGGGTACAAACTACAGCAAAAAAATAAAAAAATAAATACTATAGATTTGGAAGAAAAAGACTGACCTTAACGAAGTACAGATTAAAGACTCGTTGATTTGAGTGAAAATCGTAGAAAAATTATGTTTTTGAGCCAAGAGTGGAGGGAGGGAGTTTTATGAGTTCAATTTAAGTTTTATTGAAGTATCGATTTTGAGTAAGTGATGGAGATTCTCCAAGTAAAGCATCAAACTCAAAGCAGAAAAAAAGAGATTGGACCGAACAATTGAAGCTTAAATGTGACGAATGAGAACTTACAGCTGAAGCAAAAAGATGAACGGAGCTCCTCCTCTCTCTCTCTCTCTCTCCTGCCGTGAAAATAACGGCGTGGAAAATCCTCGAAAAGTTTCTGGGTTTACTCTGGCAAATGGACTTTGAAAAGAGCAATTCGCGAACTGGAACTCTCTCTCTCTCTCTCTCTCTCTCTCTCTCTCTCTACACCCTTTTTCCCTCGTTGGGTTTTCTCGGTTGTTAGGGTTTTGTGGGAGGAGAGAGAGGACAAGAACAAGGTTGTGAGCGGGAGGAAGAGAATGACTATTCGAGACTTCATAGAAGTTCAAAATTACCGGTAGTTGCCATTGCTCGCTTGCTTATATTTTGTTAATTCGGCGGGGTAGAATTGTCAGAGGAAGTAGGCTAGGATTTATAATTTGTCTGTTTAGGAAGCTTCGTACTTCGTAGGTAAAATCCAAATACATGTGGATTTTTTTGGGAGCAACGCGCGTGTTGTACACCAAATGCATACTAGTTGGGCCCTTCTTGGGTCTCGTTATTCGATCTGAATCGTTTATTTTCTTTGTTTTATAACATAGGGGTAAATTAAATTGATACACTATCGATCCTAATGTTATCAAAATGCCTTTTTCTTGAAAAGGCGACAATTTTATGTAATCTTTTTTAAAAACTGGAAGGTAAATGCTCACTGATTAAACATTTATCGATGTCCAAAAAATCGGAATATTTGCATACAACTACATCTTCATGTGACAAAACCAAATGGACGATTCAAATCAAATATCAGGATTGCGGTGGGACCCATAATGAATTAAGATAAAGCGATAAAGTATTGGATTAAGATAAAGCGATAAACATCACGGGTGGCTATGGTGTAGTAGAATACAAATTGGTACTATGTTTTGTCATTGTGTCGTGTTCGAAATATGTCATTTTTCATTTTATAGAATTTGTGATCGTATCAAAATACTAGTTGACTAATTGACTTTCTTCACCGATAGAATTGTTAAATCGGTAGATATAATTGACACTAATCCAACTTGCTAATCATTTTGAGTTAATTCGGATTTACAGAACTAAGATGTTTGACTAAATAAGTTAAAAACATGTTCAAGAGATCATACATTTAATTTATCTATCCATCAAAAATGCTAAATTTTGTCTTTAGCCTAATGTCAAATACCATTTTTTTCCGCTAAATGGTACTTCGTTTTAGTTGATGTATTCGAATAGAATAATTTAACTTGAAAACGTGGACTTTAGTCAATTTAGACAATAAAAAAAAACTCACCCGATGTGTTATTGAAGCCATAATCAATCTTCATAAATGAAGAATCATATAAAGCATCAATTAATCATGCTAATCATGATCATTAGTGCTAGTTGATAATTACTGTATGAGAGACAGGGAGAGAGGGTCCAGAGGGAGAGACGCTCCTAACATTTTAATTAGCCAAGAAAAGTTGAGATTTGGAAATAAAAAGCAGATTTGTGACCCCCAAATATATCCTTCAATAAAGGGAATAAAGATTCATTAATTTTATTTTATGTGGATTCAATATATTATGGAGAAGGACCGTTAGTATTCAACTGTTTATTAAGAAACTTCTAGAAGATTTGAACCAAGGAAAAGTTTATTGTCAAAACAATTTTTTTTAAGTTCAAAAGTTTTACACTTAAAAAAAATTGTACCATGTGCAATGAAATTTTTTGGCACTAACAAAAATTGTTTTCGCATTTTCACGTTGCAAGAAAAAAATGTACAAGGAAAATATAAATAATGTAAAAAAAAAAAAAAGCAGATTCCATTGATAACTCTCAGGTTGGACATAAGGTGTTGTCCATCCAAGCTTCCGTCTTCGGCGATCAATACGGCATAAACGGTTCGGTAATAAATGCGGTAATAAACAACGAGATCTATTTGGGTGCACGAATAGATCTCTGTTTGATCATCGAGCACGAACGGCTCGGATGGGGACAACATGCATCCATCCCCCAATTCGATAATAAGGCAAGAATAATACAAAAAAACACATACTCTAATTAATGTACCTTTTTCACTTTTCAATACAATTTCACTGTTTCACATATTCTTATATACTTTTCACATATTTGAATAAATTTTTTAAATCTTAACTACAGCCCAGTATACTAATTTTAGAATTTTCCAAGATAAAAAAAAATTAAAAACCACTAGGCAACACCAAATTTTAAGAGAGCCTTTAAGACCTTGCAATAATTTCCTAAAAGCAACTTACTTTTGAAAGAAAAAATGATCAAAAAGCAACTTGCTTTTCACCTAAAAGTAATTTGGGCGGTTCTTCCTCTCATGTAGGAGTATCATGCTATTCATTTTCGTTTTATGCTTTGAAAATGTAAACAAGAATCTCATGTACTCCTTTATTATTGGAGTTGTTATTGGAGTTATACGAATGTAATTGCATCTGCATTTTATATTCTCTATCCATGACTATAACTCTACACACGTATCAAATGGAGATATCACATATCACACGTGAGTCGTCACCTCACATAAGATGAAAATAAACTAAAAAAAAAAGTAGGGATCTTTTATATGAATGTACGCAATTACATACATCTGCATTTTATATTCTCTATCCATGACTATAACTTTACACACATATCAAATGGAGATATCCCTCATCACACGTGAGTCGTCACCCCACGTAAGATGAAAATAACTAAAAAATAAGTAGGGATTTTGTGATGGTGAAATGATTTTAGCACTCTCGTTTTTATTTATTTATTCACATTCACTCCTTTTTTGCCCTAATCTATGTGAAATTACAAATTATTCTTATTTTCTAATTCACATCTTCACTCGCGCAAAGCGAAGTTGCAATTTCCGTTTCAAAAAAAAAGCGAGAAGTTGCAATTTCATGCATATGAATAATGATAATATAAGGAATGCAAATAGATAGAAAGAAATTTATAAACCATTTTCCCTCTCAGAATTTCTTATTTAAATGGGCAACACTGCTAGCTAGAAGCCTACAATCACGTACGAAATGCACAAGCAGTTCAGGTCTTTTTGTAATCAGTCATCCAAGAATTTCAGTGAAGCTTTTCTGTAGAACTAATATGTCACTGCGCAAAGAGAGACAAGTTGAATGGGCCGGAAAAAGGCTATGGGATTCTTTGTTACACTCTTGGCCCATTTAGAAACTTAATAATTACAAAAGAAGAGGTGGGGCCTGTGACAGTGAGCCAGATTGAAATAACTCAACTGGACCAAAAGAAAAGATGGGGACTGGTCCCTCATGCAACAGTAGACTGGGCCGAAGCTCTATAGCCAATAGGACGAATTATTCCAGGGTCTTGAGGTACTACTGGTGCTCAATACCCTTTTCCACCTTACATTGTATTGAGCCTCACAAAATGTGTGGTGGATAAGAATTGTAGCGGGCCAGAATAATTAAACGCAATAATTCAGCCGAATCCAAATAGATGAGCATGAGTAGGCCCAATAGTTACTCACAACCTATATTCCACAATGTTCCATGTAACTGCTCGACCTGCATCCTCCCGATCAAAAGGGACCTCACATTCAAATCACGATCGAAGAGCAGAAGATGAACCAAAGTAAAGGAGCAAGGATATTCGCCTCAGTGCAGAAGCGCCAATCGCCGATTAACACGTGGTTGGGCTGTACAGACCAACTGCAGTATAACATTCACAAATCGACGGGGTAGACACATGGCATGAGTCTCCTCATGACGCATGGCTCGGTCATGCATCGTACCTCTAGGACGAGATCTTCTGTAGTATGGTTTGGCCACGTGGCGCCTTAATTCACTATACATGCATCTCTGAGATCAGTTCGACCATCACACAATGATTGAGGACCATTGTGCACGAGGCGGTGGTCAAGTGCCGATTATAGGGAAAAGAATGTTGGCGACGTCACCTCGTCACGTGGATGGCACGCAAGATCCTACCTCTCAATCCGAAGGCACTTCTATAAATATTACACTGATAAAACCCTAATAGGTGTGCCATTGCTTTCTCCCAAAAGCTTTACCTTTCCCTTCTCATTCAAAGACAGATTTAGCCATCGGAGTACCTTCTGGTCGACTTCGGCCAGTTGGGCACTAACGTGGTTCTTTGTTTTGTAGAGTCAGAGGAAGCAGGGCTAGCCACATGCAAAAGTCTCATGGGAAAAGTTAAGTCAAGTAGAGGAAAGTTTGGACACCACACCACGAAGGGCGAAGCCAGGACATTTATTTACCCTGGGCTAATCTAAAATTCAGTACAATACTACTATATATATAGAGGCCGGTTCTATGGACACATAAATTTACACCATTTGTTTTGGAGCCCCATGATAATAATCCAAACCGTTTAACTTGTTTAAAACATGTTTTTAAGGATACCCATAAAATTTCAACTCATTCAAATAGCGGCAAGTGCTCGATCCAAACCATTCTGAGAACACCAGTTCTGCCAAGTTTTTGAAAACTCTTGGATCAAGCATTTATCGATTTGGGTGTTTTGGGTTGGGCTATGTTTGGTTGGGCTACAAAAAAAATATGAGTTGGACTAAAAGCATTTGGGCTAATATTTTACCAATACATTTTTCTTTTCTTTGGGATGCACCTGGGCTGGAGCCCACCACAGCCCAGCTGTGGCTCCGCCCTTGCCCACCACAAGGGTGTTGGGGCACCACCTGACCATTAAATAATTACTCCCTCTGTAGGATCGTGATTCACTGTTTGTGGATGAAAAACAACCCATTTGGGGAAAGTGATACAAAAACCTGTTTGTGTGTAATTTGAAACCGATTCCACCAACCGCAACTAATGTGTGATTGTGCAACTATTACTAGAAATTTATGCTTCTAAGGCACTTATTATTACCTCCAACTCTCCTCACCATTACAGCTAACCCTTTGAGTCGACAACTTAAAATTTCTTTTCCACAGAGCAGAACTGTAAATGTACTATGAGGCTATTGATTTTACTGGAAACAATCCTTCTATTATCCGCTCATTGGGCGGATGATAAAATTACTTTCTTACCATTAAGAATGCACTCTTACCGGTCAAAGAACACTGTTATTAGGGTGGATGGCAGAATTTTCTTACTGAGAAAACAGACAAAAGAAGTGTGAACGGAGCTACGTACATACTAAAAAATAAATCCAAATTGTTTTCCCTATCTTTTCTCCTCCAAACACATTTTAGAAATTTGACGGTTGATATATACATAGAATGGAGTAGCATATAATTTTCTCCCTATCTTTTCATATCTCCCGATTATATGAAAACGTAATGAGGTTTTGTGGTATAACCATTCTGGATTGTATAAGTGAGAATAACAAGTGTGACAACAAAGCATATCTTTGTCTATAACTGGAACGAGTCATATCCAGCTGGCTTAATTTCTAGCTAACCGTTGAACGGTTTTGTATATTAATTATTATAACCCCCCTTAAATTTAATTAGGAGCAACCATGATCCTTTACACTTCTTCACGGTGGTGGAGTCAAGATTTAGGTTTAGAGGTGATGTTGTTTAATTGGAGTCGACTGAGATTGTTATATTTTTTTTTGTAAAACTATAAAGATCAAGGTTAAGTGTAAAGTCAGGCTTTGTCGATCATGAGCTTTATTTCTTGATAAAATAAAAATAAAGACTTGATTCAATTTTCCCATGGTCTTAAAATGAAAGTCTATAAGATATTAGATATTTTTTTTATGATCCAAAACATTTACTTTTAAGACGCATTTGTTTCATCTTTAATTGCTGCATGTGAAAAAATCAAAGTTGTTTGGATACCGATAGATGCCTAATCTATTAATGAAAAATAAATTTTTTTTGGAAAACAAGATGGCACTTGCCACCCGCCCCACCAGGAGCTCCGTCCCTAACTCTTCATGTAAGCATTCTATAAGAGTAAAATTTAACAAATTAATCAGCGTAAAGTTTTAGACAACACCCGAATTTACCAAAATGAATTCATGTAGACGTCCTAATCAATTTCCACATTTAGTAACGAGAAAAGAGCAGTGATGCAAATACAGATATCCGGACATGATAGGCGGGGCTCTACATGATGCATGGACATGAGACCTACGTGCATATAATGTATACAGTTAAGTTGGTGCCCATAGCATTATGTTTCCAATATTAATATGATGCCTAAAATTCAGCCATGGTATACTAATTAATCGGGGAGCCGACACCCGACAATGTGAATATCTTAATTCTTAAGTACACGAAATCGTCAATGCGGTATGATAAAGCTAACTGTAAACCGCAAACAATTATTGAGCACTGCTGTTATACCGCGCGATACATATTTAATACTCCTCCACTTTACGTGGATAGAGAGTAGTATTTTCCTCCGTTATTTACTCAAGTATATGTCCAAAATGAATCAATCACGAGTATTTTTTTATAACCGGATGTCTGAGTAAGGTTGCGCACACTTTAACTAATTCTGGGGCTTTGAAAGTAACGACATGACATAACCTCCAGTGGCCTCAAAGTTTGGGATGGTTGACCTCTGTGAGATTCGAATATACGACATCATGGTTAAACATTTATTGTTTTCTCATGTCTACTTTGCTAACCTCTCTAGTTATCAATCACGAGTATTTAATTGTAGACTGTCCAAAAATGGGCAACGTATTCTAGTAATTGTTTCCATGCTGGAATTCATGCAAGAAAGTAAAAATTAGTAACAAAAAGCATACCAAAAATGACATGAAATTGATTCGCCCCAAGGGATCGATTGACCTGGTGGCGAAAGTCTGAGATTTAGGGTTTCTCTTTTGTAAGAGCTCATTGCCAATCCTCACCTAAAAAATTTGTTCAAATCAAGAATGCAGAAGAAAGTAAATTTCATTTGTAAAAGGTGAAAAGCACCGGTTCTACGTAGTACAGTAGCGACAACTTGTTACAACCAGATAAATAATCAATTTAGCATGCCCTACTGAAAAAAAAGGATGAACTGTGAGACAAAACATGCTGAATCCTCGCACGTATGAAACTAGAAGCACTGTGAGGAACCCAGCAACAGTTCTAATTATTCCCATGATTTGAAGGCCTACGATGTTGCAAAAAAAGAAAATATCAAGATTTGCACTATGACTTCAATGAGGCTTGTGGTGGCGAGACATAAAAAAAAGAGACAAAAATATCAAACAATGTCCACAACGAGTCAAAAAAAGAAAACATCATGAGAATAGATAACAAATTAAGTAAGAAGATGGTAGAGAGAATCTATCTTACCCCAGGGTAATGTTTGAAAATGGGAGAGTAATGATCAAGAGCAATATATATTTTCTCTAGCAGGCTTAAAAGTGCATCCACTTCATCTCCCAATAAGTCAACCTAAATTTAAAAGAAAAGATTCAGTACGAAAACAATATATAAACCCAATAATGTTTAACTTATACAACAAACATTTAAGATGAAAACTGTTGTGACAGGCCACGAAGTTAGAGAATATAACAAAGCAACAAAGAAAACGAGACACAAGATTACGTGGTTCCCCCCAAGCACGAAGCTCTCGAGGTACGTCCACGGGCGAAGAGCGAGAGAGGATTCACTATGAACGTGGAGAAATACACAGAGCCGGCTATACCCGTAACTCTCAGTTGAAGCACCTAACAGATATCTAGGGACAAATCTCTGAGGAGCGACCTACAGAGCATCAAACGTCTCACAAATACAATAGAGACACACAAAACCCGAATATCCAATCCCATGAACTAAAGACTATCAATGGAATGACCAAGAAACCCTAACACACTATGGGAAACCCCATGGGGGCTCCCTCAAAGAGATTCACTCAAGAAGTCCAAAGCCCTAGGAGACCACAAAGCTCCTATTTATAAGAAACACAATCAAAGTATTACCATAGAAGTCTAAACACAATAGGAAATCCTAAACGCAATAGAATTTCCTAAACGCAATAGGAAATCCTAAACATAATAGGAATTTTCCAAAATAAGGAAATTCAAGGCACAATTCCAACAAAAACAACCTCCCTCCCTCCCTCCCTCCCTCCCTCCCTCTTATGAACTAACATCGTGAACGAGGGTTTTGGCGCAAAAAGTTCAAAAGCCATTTTATATTTCCCAGGTCTGTGTCATTTACTTGACACTCAGTATTGTTCAATTTATAGGAAAGACTTGACTAATAAGCATTGTTACAGTGTATAGTTAGGGTTGTGTATTTGCTAGTTTTTCTTGTTTGCATAAGCAAAAAATCAGATGAACTGGGGGAAAAAAGGAAATAAAGAAAGGAAAACACTGCAACTTCTTAAACTAAAAATCATGCCTCGGTCTTTTTAGTAACCATATATATTCAAACACACATATTTTCTGTCTTCGAAATAAATATGTATTGTAGACCCCGGCAAAAAAAAAAGGAGAGAGAGAGAGAGAATCTTTTATCTTTGCCTCCTTAGTCCTGATGCTCAAAGACAACGACAATGATAGAGATCGTAGAAGGAAAAATATTAACATGACACGTGGACGTTAATTTAAGATTAACGAAGAAAAAAGTGTTCGAAGTTCGGGCTAGCAACTCCGGGTCATCACCCTGGGATGCTCAACTCCGGATTAGCCAATCCTGGGTCATCACCCCCGGTTTCCCCAGCTCCGGGTCCTCAACCCCGGTATCCCCAACCCCGGGTCCTCAACCCCGAAGCCGTGCAACCCCGGTTTCCCCAACCCCAGTCCTTGGTACATCCCCTGGTTCTCAACTCCGGATCTGGGTACTTATATTGTCATAAACAAAAGTTAAGTAAAGACTATAATTTTCTTTACTTTAATTTATTTATGAAAATAAGGAAGTACCCCCTTTCTTAAACAATGGCATTGCTAGAATTTTGAAATTCCCATCATATCTCATCCCCCCATTTTTAGTACAAAGGCAAAAAACGGCATGTTTTTCTCTGAAGAAAAGGGCCGAAAGGCAACCTTCCCGTGCTAAAAAAGATTATCCAATTATACCATTGTGCTTAGAAAAATCCAAAGAACAATTACCTGGACTTTTTTATTGGCCAAATCGAAACTTTCCGAAAAAGTTACTTTTTCATACTTAGTCATATTTTCGAGCAACAGACAGAGACGCCTCGATCAAGAGACAATCTAATGGCGTTACGGCCTACGCCGTTCAAGCCTCAGCCGAGAAACGCTAACAAGGGGATCGACTTTGACACCCCCGAAGAATAAGAACATGACGAGGATAGACGTCAACTCCTAAACGGACCCGGACGAGCCAGTTCGCCCCGGTCGACTTGGCAGGACTAGAGGGGAAGCCATTTAGAGGATTGGTCGCGGTTTCAACACGACTGAGGAGATCGTGACCGCGCTGCTTCTCGGGATTACTGGAGATTGTTTGTGGATTGGTGGCTAAGGATGAGGGTTCGCTGCGAAAAAGGCACCCATGTAGTAGCACCTGCGGGTGTCACGGGGGCCGCGGCCTGGACGGTACGGAAGGAATATTTGTGCACAATTTTTGTGACACGTGTCCGAAGCTTATAAGTGGACTCAACCCAGAAAGAGAGGCCAAGTCCCCTATAAATAGGACATCCCTCCAACCTTTCAAGGGACCTTTTTTTACGAACTTCGAAAGTGATTCTAGAGAGAGAAAACATTCACTAGAGAGCATTCACTCTTCTTGTTCAAGGGGGAATCCTGCGAAGGGTTCTTTCCATTGTTCTAGCCTCGTCCTTCACCAGTTCCATAGATTACTCCTTGGCTAATTGATCAGTTCCATAGATTACTCCTTGATTTACATACCCAATTAACCTCACTCTCTTACATTTGGTGACTCTGCTGGGGAGGGAAGTTTAGTGAATGATCAGTACTGGACTAAGAACATCACGAACACCAATCATAAACAACAACGACGTTCTTCTTGAAGATGCGAACTCAACCAGTCACGGAAATGATCCTGAGAACAACCAAGGAGCTCTTAACTTGGAGGTATTGAAGGGTATCCAAGACACTCAAAAAGTCTTGGTCACCGCCCTCAAAAATCTCACGAACGCTGTTTTGGCTGTCATACCAACTCGCCCAGCTCCTGTACTCCCACAGCCGAACCAGGTGTAGACACCCCAATTTGATTATCCGTGAATCCTAAGCAAGAGTCCGGGTGTATCCCCAATGATGAAAAATTACTGACGACGTCGTGAAATTTATTTTATTTAAATCAATACTTCGATGAACTTGGATTCACCATCCGCCAAGAAAAAGACCAACAAACCCACCCAAATCAATCCATTTGGCCCATTGTAAAGCCCAACAAATAAGCCCATATTCTAGCCCAATAAAAGCCCAATTTCTGATCCAAAATGTCATTTCACAGACGAAATACCACAAGAGCAACCGACAGACGCACGCAGGAGCATGGGCCTCCATGCTGTAAAATTATGGAAGTCAAACCTTGCGGACGCAATATCAAAATCCCAGACAGATCTTGCAGCTTGGCATGGCTGCCCATTCTCCATTTATTCACCTCCCATCCGAATTCTGGCGTAAAATTAGTGCAAGAAGCTACTTTTGTGCCTATAAAAGGAAGCCTAGGTCTTGGTTTTCAGGACACAACAAAAATCCTCAAGAAATCCTTGCTAGAAAAACCTTTGTTCTCATTGTTTTTCCTTGGTAAATCCCTTTCCCGAACCCAAAATTCCTTTCTGAAAATAACCACGAAAATCCCAAAAATATTAGTCTTAAGCTTATCTTCCAAAATTACCCAAAGCCTTGCCTTTAATCCAAGTTTTTCGAAGCATTAGTTAAATAAAGTGTTTTTTGCGGCGAACAGAGTTATACTCGCCGAATTCGTGATTTTGAGGGGAGCATCCGGACGTTGATCAAAAGAAGTTCAGTCTTCGCCTATTTTATCTTTTTCGGTAACATTTCTTTCTATAAATCTAGCCTCATACATTGTTAATTTTATTTATTTATTCCTTGTTCTCTTTCCCGTATTTGTTTAAATCACTTTAAATTCTCTTTTAAAATCCCATAATTATGAGTAGAGACTAATCATTTGATTAGGCGGGATGGGTGCATTTTTCAAATAAAACCTTCCCATCCCGTAACTTAGCTCTCGAACCAAGATCAATCTGGTTATGACAGACTGATTGTCTCGAATTTTGTACGTTGAAGTCGGTTGCTTGGTTAACCTTAAAATCAAGTGGCGACTCTAACAAACGCGTGTTCTAGTACTTTCAAGGTTTCTCGCGGAAGCCACGGGTGCCCACACCAGGTTGTAGCTCAGAATGGTGAAGTTAACCCTCCTGTCCAAAACTTGAACCCTCCTATCCAAAACTTGGTAAATCTCCAAAACCCTCATGTCTAGAATATGGCAAACCCTTTAAACCAAAATATTCCGCCACAACAAAACCCACTTGTTGTTAATCCCACCAAGGCAGGTTCTGTAGACCAAAATGTCCCTACTGCAGAGAACCGCATCCCAGGGGGAGAACAAACTCAGTTCGTGATATTGGCCGATCTTCTAGCCCTGTTACACAAGAGCGCACCAAAACAACTCTACCCTCCCTTCCCAACCCTGGTATCCAACCACTTTACCCCCTTGTTGTGGCTCACATGCCTTACCCTGCAGGGTACGCCCCTCCGAAGTTCATCAAATTTGATGGAAAAGACGGTAGCGCCCAAGAGCACGTGGTTTGTTTTGTTGAGACTCTTGGAACGTATGGTAACAATCATAACCTACGGCTCCGCGAATTCTCTAAGGCCTCGTTTGATTCGTGGATTGAAATAGGTGGAATTAATAATCCTTGGATTGGTAGTCCCAGATTTTTTATCCTGGTATTAATTTCATCCTTAAGCTACCCAATCCCATGTCTGATTCGCGTGGGATTATTTATGGGATAAATTTTTTTAATCAAAAACATTTTTTTTTTAAAAGAAGAGTTAAAAAGTTTTTTTTTAAAAAAAATATATTATTTTTTAAAAAAATGAAAAAAATCTTTTTTAAAAAAATATTTGTGGAAAACAGTTTTTGAAAAACATTTATTTTGAAAAAAATTAAAAAAATCCTTTTCTAAAACAAATAATTTATTTTAAAAATTATTATTTCCAAAATAATTTATTAAAAAAAGTTTTTTTTATAAAATATTATTTCCAAATAATTTTTTTAAATATTTTTATTTTTTTTGAAAACTTTTTTTGTATAAATAGAGTTTTTTTAGATAAATAATTATTTCCAAAAAAAATTAGATTTTTTTTTGGAAAACAATTTTTTAATAATTTTTTAAAAAATAAATTTTTATAGAAAATATTATTTCAAATTTTGAAAATACATTTATAAATTTTTTAATTTTTTTTGTAAATTTTTTTTTAAAACAAACAATTTTGAAAATACTTTTAGAGAAAAATTCGAATATCATTCGAATATTTTCGTAAACAATCCCATCTTTGTCAATCCCACCTCCCCCCCTGGGATTATTTAATACCCCACATATAGGGATAAAAATAATACCGGGATTAACAATCCTGAGCATCATTTGGGAACCAAACATGGGATAAGCCAAGAAGTGGTACAGTTAGCCCTATCCCAGATAGTTAATCCACGAATCAAACGAGGCCTAAGTCGCTTACTGTTAGGGCCTACACGTGGTATGTTAACTTGGCTCCATACTCTGTCGTTACTTGGGAAGACATAGTCAACAAGTTCTATACTAAGTTCTTCCAAGTACGAGAAAGAGTGACTACTCTCATCCTTGTCAAGGAAAAGCAACAGAGCAATGATGATATCCTCGATTTCATCTCTCGATTCCAAGACCATGTAGTGGAATGTCAAGAGCCACTTGAGGAGTCACAGCTAGTTTGCTACTGTATTGAAGATATCCTACCAGAGTATCGAGAATACTTGGTGAATCTCCCTCTGCCTACTTTATCATCCCTCATAGAGGCAGCTCGTAACCTCAAGTCCACTGTCAAGCTCCCAAGTCGGGAGTCGTGGCGAGCAAGCAAAGGGGATTCTGTGTCTGCTGCAACTCCCGTGGCTACACCACGGAAGTCGCAGGGGGAGGGTGCAGACTACAGAAAACGAAAGGAAAGATATGAAACCACGGACAGCTCACAGAAAGAGAAGAACAATGCATCGGACTACCCATGCGGTCTGGAGGATGTGAAAGCCATAGTGAAGGAATGGGTGGCCGATGGGGAGTTGACATTGTTGGAGGTCAACCGTACACCCAACAAGAAAGATCAAGAACAGCCTAACTTGTGTATCTACCATAGGCAAGTGGGGAATCACTCCACCGCTGACTGTTGGACCCTCCGGAGGATTTTTGCAAGAAAAGTGGCTCAAAACGGCCTAAGGTTCAAGAATGCGGGACAGAAGGATGTCCGCGAGAAACCCTATCCTGAGCATGGCAAAGAAACAGGAGGGGTAAACATGGCCAACTGCTATGGTTTCATGTAAGATCTAGACAAATATGAAGATGATGAGATCTACATGACCTCTTACTATGACAAGATTGAGGAGATTGCAAACTACGAAACACTAGTTGTCATACCCGACTCCGACCTACAAGCCAAGGTGCTACAGAAGTGCACTAAGTTCAAAACCTTCTTCGATAGTCTAGGCTTGACGGAGCCCGCCTGCTTCGAGATAACGAAGGCAGTCATAAACATTGCAGAAATGCATCATGAGTCATGCATGGCCGTGGACAGATCAGTACCGCGGACCGTGCGAATTGGGGCAAGCACTATCACTTTCTCCGAGTCTGACAGGAGGTACCTCGACCCTCATAATCGCCCGTTGTATGTAACAGCCTATATCAACAAGATTGAACTATGCCGAACCTTCCTCAACGGAAGGGCATACATAAATATCATGCCTACTTCAACCTTCCAGAAATTGGGACTACTTGTGAGCAGGCTAGTGAGACAACCGATTACAATCACCAACTTCACAAGAGACAAGAAGCAGTCCCTCAGATATGTCACTGTAGATCTCCATGTCGGGGACATCCACTCAGCCACAAAGTTCCATGTGGTGGAAGGACAGATCAACTACCACGTCATACTGGGGAGGTCTTGGATGCACCAATATGCGGTTGTCCCCTCGAGCTATCATCAATGCATGAAAGGGATATATGGGGGGCAAATAGTCACTGTTGGAGCTTCCGAGAGGCCTTTTGTAGCCAATGAGGCCCACTATCCCGATGCCACTTTCTTCACCTAACTCGCGGAGGCCCACGACAACTAGGGCTGAAATCGGTTCGGTTCGGTTCGGTTCAGAGCCGTTTTTTGGTGAGCCGATAAAATTCAGTTCGGGGGAAATACAGAACCGAAACTAGTTTAAAAAAGGCCGGTTTGGTTCCATTCGGTTCGTCCCGGTTTGGTCCGGTTTAGACGTCTGTTCGGTTCGTCGGAGAGAGAGAGAGGAGATTGGAATTAAAGAACATCCCACAGCCGATTACAGAAAAAATAATCGAAAATGAACAAAAAAATCATTGAGAACATTAACAACCCACAGCCCATCACAACAAATCAAACAGATCAGAAAGCACTTTGTAATAAATTATTATTTCCTATCCTTAAACGTAAGCTTGCCACGCCCAGGTGTTAAGTGCTGCTACTTCTACGCTAACGGACGCGTGTTCGATTCCCACGCCCATGTTTTTTAGTAATAAATATGTAAACCGGTTCGGTTCGGTTCGGTTCGGTTCGGTTCGGTTCGGTCTGGAAATTTTATTAACTTTGAGAACCGAACCGAAACGGTAAAGAAAAAAACCAAAAAAAGACCGGTTCGGTCCAGTTCTCCGGTTCGGTTCTTCGGTTTCTTTGTTCAGCCCTAGCGACAACTGCTAAGCCCGTGGGGGTAAAGATCCCACGGTGGGAAGATGTCCGTGATGAGAAAGAAGATAAAAAAGAAGAAGCGGTCAAGTGTACTAAGAAAAGATAATGAAGGTCCGCGAGGGGGGAAAGATGGTCTACTGCTTATGACGGTGCGATAGGGAGGTCTCACTCGCAGGGACCAACCCCATGGTATCTGAAGAGACCGAGAAGGAAGTGGAAGAAATTATCGATAAGTCAGAGCCAGCCCCGGAATGCATGCAAGACAGACCAAAGCCTTAACAAGAAGAACTCGAGGAAGTCAAGCTCCGAATCGGCAATGGCCCGGTTCAGCCAGTATTTGTCAATAAGTCCCTCGAGCCGGGAATGAAAGAAGGAATGATCAAGCTTCTGAGGGATTACTCAGATGTCTTTGCTTGGCACTACGAGGAGATGCCTGGGCTAGACACAAGCCTCGTGGCCCATCACTTGGATGTTTTCCCCAACTCCAAGCCAGTAAAGCAGCCCCAGCGGAAGTCCCTCCCCGAACTCGAAGAGAAGATAAAATAAGAGATTGAAAAGTTGAGAAAAGCAGGATTCATCAAGCTTATACTCTACCCCTCATGGCTGGCCAACATAGTACTGGTGAAGAAGAAAAATGGGCAGATACAGGTTTGTGTGGATTTCAGGGACATTAACAAGGCATGTCTGAAGGACGAATTCCCACTGCCCCATATCGATACCCTAGTGGATGAACCTCGGGCCATCAGATGTTCTCGTTCATGCACGGGTTCAGTGGCTATAACCAGATCAAAATGGCCCCCAAGGACGCAGAAAAGGCAGCTTTCAGGACCCCACTCAGGAATTTTTACTACACGATCATGCCATTCGGATTAAAGAATGCGGGAGCTATTTACCAGCGGGCCATGGCGATATTTCATGACATGATGCACCACATAGTAGAGGACTACGTGGATGATCTTGTCGTAAAATCGAAGGAACGAGGGAACCACCTCGTGGACCTAAGAGCCGTTTTTTAGCGTTGCCGAAAATTCAAACTTAGAATGAACCCGCTCAAATGCGCCTTCGGTGTCACTGCAGGGAAGTTTCTCAGGTTCTTTGTACATAGGCACGGGGTGGAGGCCGACAAAGCAAAGATCAAGTCAATCGTAGACATGCCACCTCCGCACTCCCAACGGTCTCTGAAAAGGTTCTTAGGCAAGGTTTCGTACTTGCGAAGATTCATACTCGCACTCGCGGAGATAACCGCACCCTTTAGTGATCTTCTGAAGGGGAAATCAGCTATTGCATGGCAGGACGAGCACCAACGGGCCTTTGAGAAAATGAAGGCCGCCTTGACCTCACCGCTAACTACGGTAGCTCCACAGCCCAGAAAACCGTTACTATTGTATCTCACTTCGACGGACAAGTCGATTGGCGCTCTACTAGTACAAGGGGTTGACGAGCAAGAGAAGCTGGTTTATTACATAAGCCGAAAAGTACAAAGACCGGAGGAGAGGTACACCCCGGTGGAGGACATTGTTTGGCCTTGGTCTTTACATCTCAGAAACTAAGACACTACTTTTTGGCTTTCTCGGTCCAGAATGTGACCCGGAGTGACCCAATCAGATACTTACTCTCGAGGCCCGTGATCACGGGGAGAGTTGTAAGATGGTTACTTGGCCTCGCCGAATTCGAGATAATGTGTGTCCCTCGAAAGCAATCAAGTCTCAAGCAATCAAGTCTCAAGCCTTAGCAGATTTGTTGGCACAGTTTCCAAGTGGGCGATGTGAGCCCATCGAGGACAATTTACGAGAGGAAAGGATAGCGGCCATCACCGCCGCCGCTGACTAAGTTTGGTGGACCTTCAGTTTGGACGGTGCCGCCGCGGATGGGCATGGCGGGGCCGGGATTGTGCTAAGGAGTAACAAATGAGAGGTTCAGTATGTGGCGTATAAGCTAGACTTCGAGTGCTCCAACAATGAGGCAGAGTATGAAGCCCTGATACTCGGACTAATGGTCGCGGAACGCTGGGGCACCAAGAGGCTAGATATCGTGGGAGACTCTAAACTCATCGTCAAGCAAACAACAGGGTGCTACGCCCTTAAAGAGCCCACTCTAGCACCATATAGGACCGTGGTCCAACTATTGTTGGACAAATTTGAAGAGGTCAATGTGATCCACAGGCCGCGGACCGATAATAGGTTCCCTGATGCGTTCGCTACATTGGGGGCAAGAGTCGAGGTACCGGAGAAAAGGTTTTTGATAAGTATCACGAAAAGGACTAGGCCGACCATGCTAGATGGGGACTACATCGAAGACCTCGGCCAAGACTGGCGTACCCCCATCGAAAGACAACTGCACACCGGGGAAGGAAATTTACCTTTATCGATCCTCTCCTAATATTGTCTCGCCCGCGGTGATCTCTACTACCGCGGTACACAAGGATGGTTAAGTCGATGCGTGGGGCCAACAGAGGCAGCATAAAGATTGAAACAAGTCCACGACAAGACCTGTGGTGAGGGGGAGATAGCATTGTACAGGAGAGACCAACGCCAAGGCTATTATTTGCCTGAAATGGTCGCGGACGGTGCCAAACTCCAAAGAAGTTGTCATCGGTGCTCCTTGACCGCAGTAGAGTCGGAATGCAATTTCATAGATGCCCCCGAGGATTGGAGGCAAGTGTACCTGGACTATCTCAAGGAAGGTGTGCTCCCTATAAACCATCGGGATGCTGAAAGACTCAAATATCGGACCAGGCGTTTCTTTTTCGATCAAGACCAACTATACAAGCGAACACTCGAGGGAATACCATTGAAGTGCCTAGGCAGTCAGGAAGTGACCGAGGCTCTACGGAAAGTCCATGAGATGGAACATTAAGGAGGCTCGCGGCTGCACGAGAAAATGTTGAGTGTCGGGTACTACTGGCCGACCATGGAAGAAGATGCTCGAATGCATGTGAAGCGATGCCAAACATGTCAAAAGCATGGAAATTTGGTCCACGCCCCGGCAGTGGACCTGCGGTCTCTCTGAGCGCCTTGGCCATTCCACACTTGGGTTATGGATCTGATTGGACCAATACACCCAGCTTCGCACACTCATCAATGGATCTTGGCCGCAACAGAGGTTAACACTAAGTGGGTGGAGGCAGTTCCCTTGAAAAGTGTCACGGGGGAGAACATTGCCAAGTTCATCAAAAATAACATCATCTGGAGGTTTGGAGTACCAAAGGTCATCTTGTCCGACAACGGGACCCCGTTTGTGAACAAGAATGTTAAAGCACTCCTGGCTCCGTATCGGGTCATACACAAGACCTCAACTCCTTACTACCCCCAGTGCAATGGGTAAGCCGAAGCCACGAACAAGACCTTGATCCGTATCATAAGTAAGTTGTTAGACGAAAACGGCGGAGAATGGTCCGAGCATTTGACGACGGCTCTATAGGCCTACCGGATCTCAAAAGGGAAGCCAACGCAGACAAGCCCTTACATGCTAGTCTACGGGACCGAGGCAGTTCTTCCCGCTGAATTGAGTGTACCCTCCCGCAAGGATCGTCGTAGCTGCGGGGGTGGCACCAGAACAGCGGATGGCTGACCTTGAGGCGATAGACGAAAAGTGTGAAAAGGTAGAAGAACGCACTGAGAAGTACCGAGAGGCCCTTGCCCGGGCCCACAACAAAAAGGTGGTCGCGCGAGAGTTCAATGCCGGGGACCTTGTGTGGAAAACAATGGTTGAGGTGATGAGAGACTTGCCACTGCGGAAGTTTAGCCCAAAATGGGAAGGTCCCTACCATGTTCTCGAAGCTAGTCCTAGCAGCTATTGCAAGCTCGCTCGAGTGGAAGATGGCTTTAAGACCGGCCCTATCAACGTCAAGTACGTGAAGATGTATTACCCTTAGTGGGTTTTTTCTATGTTTATTTCTATCTTTCAATTAAGTCCTTTTTTTGGGTCATTAGTTATGTAAACAACAATAAATAATGAAAGAGGTTCCCTTTTTTTTATGAATTTTCGATGTTATGAATTTTCACTTTTTTTTGGTCTAGTGCTTACTTTTTGGATTGATAGAAAAGCTAGATAATGCGATACTTCTTGCTTTAACACCCGATAGAACCATTGAGTGTGCGTTTTATCAAGTGATAGACATTTCACTAAAAAAAGAGATAGGCGAGGCGATGGATTTTTCACATATATGTGATAGACATTTCACTAAAAATAAAAAAAGATGCGGCGATAGACTTTTTTCGCATTAAGTGATAGACATTTCACTCAAAAAAAAAAAAGGAAAACAAATGAGAGATATATTTCATTAAGTTCTTCAAATGATAAGATATTACATTTGCTAAGGCAAAAGATCCTACAAATCAAGTGTTAGATACTACACTTCGATTACAAAAAGATAGAACCATTCGGCAATATACAAAACAAAAAATTCGGTGACCACATGTCCCGAATACAAACCGAAACTAAAAAATACCCTTGAGAATGAAATCTCCATCAACCAAGGGACTAGGAGTCATCCTTGCTTTAGCAAGCTCTTCTTTCCTCATCGCCACAATCGCTTTGAGTTCGACCAACTCACGCTCTCTTTCAACAACAAGAGCTTCGGTAGCTTCGGTCCCTCGTTCAAACTCCTTAAGCTCGTTAAGCCTTTGAGCCTCCTCGAAGCGAGGGCGAAGCCATGAAATGTCTATTCCCGTTGAATCAAAATCTTTAAGCGCAATGAGATAATCTCTCACCCTTGATTCATCCAAGTCGTCCATCCTTGCATGCCGAGCTTCCTTTAGAAATTTTGCAAAAGCCTCCAAGAGAGCTAGAGTGACAATAGGGGATGATGAAAATAGACGGGAAAAAGCATTAGGACATACTAAGAATAGA